>JAYJMB010088753.1:0-18922 GCA_036873735.1 Pouteria campechiana | reverse complement strand
ATCGACCCGGCAAAATTAGCAAAACTTTACAATAACAAAAATTTACATTTGTAAAATTTTCCAGGGCCTTACAACTTCCTTCTTCTTCTAAGAACTTCTTCTCCCATAGCTGTGAAGTAACTTGAAGCACAATATTTTAATCTTCTTTCTTCATTAGGCAAGTCCTTATTGTTTCCATGACAACCATGGCTACTTGATAGGCCATGCTAGTGACCTCCATGTTGCGCAAGTGCATCCCATTGCCTTGTGATGAGGTGGGTTTGTCACCGCCATTAAACCACCTTGGGAGCTTAAATAAAAGACAAAAAACCATCTTAAAATCCATCTTTTTAAGTATTACACTTCTCAAAAATTAAGAAAAATAAGAAAAATATGAACTCCATTAATGGGTTTGTTAATATGAATGCATGGTTTCGATGATAAACAAAACTTGATTGAAGATTATGTACTAATGGTTGTTATCAAGTTTTTAGTATGTAGAATCAAGTTGTAGGTCTTAAAGAAAAATGATCATAGAAAACATATTCCATTGCAACAAGGGTTGAGCAAGTAAAGAAGTAAAAGATGAAGTGTTATAATAGACAAGGCATGAATGAAAAGAACTCGGCTGTTTCCATTCATCTGTCAAAGTGGAAGACTACATCTAACAGATGTAAGACAATATGTATACAATAGATTTCATGTATCATAAGCAAGCAACAGTTATGCCAATGGTTGTCTGATGAGAATAGACAAAGGCAAAAGAAGTGAAGATCTTTTTAGCAGAACAAAAGACTTTGTCTGCCATCATTAGACAAAACAATAATTGTATGGCAGAGCAGAAACTTCATCTATCATAAGTGTGCAAATGATCGTTTGCTGTTAACAGCCAAAGCGGAAGAAGCAAGGAGCAAAGCAAAAGATTAGTTAGTAATTATCTACTGTCAATAAACAAAGTTGAGAAATATTCCATCAGATAAAGTCGTGAAGAAAATCCATCTGCAATCCAACACTCTATCTATTACTTACAGCAGATAAACCCAATAGACAAAGCACTAAAGCAACAAGACATCTGTGCCTCTATAATGCAACAGACAAAGAACTTGAATGATTGAATTCATCTGGCAGCAATAGAATGAATGATTTGTCTATCACTCATGAAAGATAAAGATGAAGGAACTTTGTCTTATGGATAGCTAGATAGATACTTCATCTATCATAAGTAAAAGACAAGTAATGGTCAGGATGAACCGTTGGTCTTTGCTCAACATTAAGAACGATCTTTCTATATTAATGAAAACAACAACCATTGCAGTAATACCTCGACCAGAGCTTATTGAGAAACTAGAAATCATCTTCACTAAGGTCGGCGTTGCAGACATTTTAGCATACGAGGAATAAGCAGAAGTTAGGGAATTCTAAATACACCAATCAAAATGTCTTTTGTTATTAATGGATCTCACCTACTACCAACGACTAGAATTCAAAGTAGCTATAAATGAAGCTTCATTGGAGTAGAAGGAAGTAATGTAGCACTAAGAAAATCATTCAAAACCCTCTTGAGAGCATTTACCGGTCTGAGCTAAACCTTCTGCAATCCTTCAAAAGTCAAGAGCCATGCATTCAAACCTTCCTCAACTTTTCTTGAAGGCTCTCAACTACCTTCAGGAAGATCATTTACTTCTGCTTTCAACTTTCAAAATCCTTCCCCTATTCTTATTGAGAAATTCATATGCTTAAACTTCTAATATTCATTTCTTGTTTCTTGAGTTAGTAGTTGTGACTAGACTCAAGAAGAGCTCTGATTATCTAAGTGTAGATAAGAGTTGTTTGTATATGCCCCCTAGAGCTAAAGTCTAGAAGAGTGCTGGGAGCACTGTAATTATGCCCTCTGGAGCTGGAATCCATAATAGTGTTGGAGATACTTATTTATGCCTCCTAGAGCTAGAATCTAGAAGAGTGTTGAGGACACTATTGTATTTTTTCTATTGGAAATAATGGAACCCAAGACACTAAGAGAAAAGTGCTCTTGGAAGAGTTGAGTAGAGTGTTTACTTTACCCACTATAAAAATCATTGTGCATTATTTGTTTTGTGTATTTGGTATTTGAGTGATTGATTGCTAGAGGGAACAGTAATCCTAAAGGGATTGAAAAATAATTTTTAAGTACCCAATTCACCACTCCCCTCTTGGGTTTTGTGCCTAACCTTTGGAACCTACAAGTGTTATCGGAGCAAACAATATAAAGACTTGTAGTGATCCAATGGCAAACCCATCATCATTATTACAAATTTTCGCCAAGGGACAATTGTCTTCCCGGCCACCCCTATTTGATAGAACTAACTTTGCTTATTGGAAGTGAAGGATGAAATAATTTATTATAGCCAATGATATGGAATATTGGAGAGCTATTAAAGTCGGAATCACTCTTCCCACTACTGAAGTAGATGCATGGACCAAAGAGAAAGCCACCTCAATCCAAAATAATGCAAAGGCTTTAAACTCTTTATTTTTTGGACTATCCTCATCTAAGTTTGATAGAGTATCCTCTTGCACTACTGTAAAGGATATATGGGATAAATTAGTGTCTATTTATGAAGGTTCCTCACAAGTCAAGGGAACCAAAAGAAATATGTTGATAGGAAAACTAAAAAATTTTAGGATGAAAGAAGGAGAAAGTCTATTTGAAATGTATGCTCATTTTTTTAAAGTTACTAGTGCTTTGAAAGGTATGAAAAAAAGTTATAAATTCTGAACAGGTGATGAAAATACTAAGGGCGCTACCAGAATCATGGAACCAGAAGATTACGGTAATAAAGAAAGCAAAGAATCTAAACACTCTTCTGGTGGATGATCTTCTCAGCTCATTGATGTCACACGAAGTGATTAAGTATAAAAGGGAGAACCCAGTAAAGTCAAAGAAAAGTATTGCTCTGAAAGTGACTAAAGAAAGTAGCAGTGATCCAATATCACAATCAAAAGATGATATGACCATGTTGGTCAGAAATTTCAAAAAGTTTGCAAGAAGCAACAGAGGCAGCTCTTCAAGGAGACAACCTAGATAACAAAAGAAAATGGCTAAAAGAAAGAATGATCTCCAGAGGGATTGGACACATGTCACTTGAGTATCCTAATGAAGAAAAAGTAAATATTAACGAGAAAGATGATAGAAAAGAAAAAAAACACTTCAAGAAGTCTTCAAGAAACAAAGCCAGAGGAATGTACATGAATGATGAAGACTCATCTGCAACAAACTCAAGTGAGAAAGATGACAATGAAGTTGGTCATCTTACAAGGATATGTTGCATGGCCTAGATGGAGAATGAATCGATAGATCAAATCACCATCAAAGAACAATGCACAATAGACCTGGAAACAAAAGTAAACTCTTACTAATCTTATAGTTCTGACTCTTTAAGTTAAAATAGCCCTTGTGTTAAATGCAAAAAAATTGATGAGTTAAAACAATCATAAAACTCTCTCTTTAGTGAATTTGAATCACTTAGCCAGAAATTTACTCAAAAGTGAAGACACTTTGACGCAACTATTAAAGTAAATTCCACTCTGGTAAAAAAAATCTATCTCTATAAAAGGAATTGGAGATCTAAAGAAAGAGATAAAATTATTAAATAATATGCTAAGTAAATTATCCAATCCAGGAAAATCAGTGACCAAATTTATGAGAATGACCAGTCAAACCAGTAAAAAGGGACTTTGCTGTAAGCAGTCAGGTGATGAAAGTTTACAAAAATTGCTAGATGGTCCAAGGGAGTGAACCTCACAGAAGAAAGGGAAAATCGTTCAAATATTAAAAAGTTCATGAATTTTTCTAGGATAAAGAAACCAATGGAATATATTGCATCTAGCCAAGTCCTAAATATTTGCTATTTCTGCAATAGATTTGGAAATAAGGTGTATGATTGTTATGCCAAAAAGGTGCAAGCAAAAGGTGCTTAGATGAGATGGAAATGCAAAGAATGAGCACACACTTATAACACATACAATTCCACTAACATCATTAGACCCAATAATTGGGTACCAACAAGGTAAGAAGAAAATTTGCTCTGAATGTAGGTAAGTCTCAAAGCTACATCTGGAAATGCATGGTTCATAGATAGTGGCTGCTTAAGACATATGACTAGGAACAAAAAGATGTTGAAAGAGTTAAAGCCAATGGATGGAGGAATGGTAGCATTTGACAACAATGATAAAGGTCTTATCAAGGGAATAGGTAAAATTTATAGTTTATTCAATGCATGTGTAGAGGATGTGTTATATGTAGTAGGACTAAAGCACAATGTGCTAAGCATCAGTCCATTGTGTAACAAGGGTCACAAATTCCTGTTTGAACCATCTACATGTAAAGTATTCAGCATAGACAATGATCTACTGATTAGTAGAAAAAGGCATGAAAATATTTATCTAGTATAACTTGATGATATAGTTGAAAAATGCTTAATTGTAGTCAAGGATGATCAATGGGTATGGCATAAGAGGATTGGACATATCAATATGTCAAATATCAAGTCTTTGTGGAAAAAGGATCTTGTGATTGGTCTACCAACATTAAACTATGATAGAAATCAAATATGCAGATCCTGTCAACTGTCAAAATAGACCTAAGTATCCTTACATCCTAAGAATGAAGTATCTACATCAAGACCTCTAGAACTATTGTATATGGATTTATTTGGACCATCAAACATAGTCACACTTGGACGAAAAAGATAGTTATATGAGATAGTGGATGACTACTCTAGATTTACATGAGTAATTCTCTTAACTAGCAAAGACGAAGCATTTTCAATGTTTTATACTTTTTCAAAGTTAGTCCAAAATGAGAAATAAATGTCTATTGTATCCATCTGTAGTGATCATGGTGGTGAATTCGAGAACAAAAGATTCATTAATTTTTATGATGAAAAAGGAATTCACCATAGTTTCTCATCCCCCGGAACTCCTCAACAAAATGGAGTTGTGGAAAGAAAAAATCAGACAATTTAGGAAATGGCAAAAACCATGCTGAATGAAAGTAAATTGTCCAAAAGATTCTAGGGAGAAGCAATTAGTATTGTTTGCCATGTGCTGAATAGGGTTGCCATAAGAGCAATCTTAAAGAAAAATCCATATTAGCTTTGGAAAGGAAGAAAACCAAACATTTAATATTTTTATCCCTTCAGATGCTTATGCTATGTTCTAAATAATGGGGAAGATAACCTTGGAAAGTTTCATCCAAAGAGCGATGAAGCTATCTTTCTTGGTAACTCTTCCAATAATAGACCATTTAGAGCCTACATTAAGAAAACACAGGTTGTAGAGGAGTCTATACATGTTAAATTTGATGAACTAAATATAACCCCAACAAAGGAGAATGATAGTGATACAGATGAAATTGCAACAAATATGAAGAAGCTCAATTTGAAGGATCAAGAGAATGATACCAACGATGAAGACATACGAAGTTTAGAAAATAAAGAGGAGGTAAGGATAGGTAATGTTCCTTTTCAACCTCCTACTGACTTGAGATTTGTTACTGCTCATCCTAGAAAGTAAATTATAGGAAATGTATATGACGGTGTCAAAACAAGAAAGTCTATGCAAAATGTTTGTGTTCATTAACTAGTTTGAAAGGAATGAAGTATGAGAACTGGTTCCAAAACCAAAGAATATTGATGTAATTGGAACTAAATGGATATTTAGAAATAAACTAGATGAAAGTGGGTTAGTTATAAGAAACAAGGCATGATTAGTTGCTAAGGGGTACTCTCAAGAAGAAGGAATTGATTTTGAAGAATCATATGCCCCTATAGATAGATTAGAAGCCATTAGAATGTTACTTGGTTTTGCATCCTATAAGAACTTTAAGTTATTTTAGATGGATGTAAAGAGTACATTTCTGAATGGATATTTAAGTGAAGAAATGTATGTAAATCAACCTCATGGTTTTGAGAATGATGATCAACCCAATCATTTCTATAAGCTCGCCAATGCGTTGTATGGTTTAAGACTAGATTCAAGAGCTTAGTATGAAAGGTTGAACAAATTCTTAATTGATCATAAATTCAAGAGAGGAAAGGTTGACACTACTTTGTTTATCAAAAATATTAATAAAGATATCTTGATAGTTCAAATTTATGTTGATAAAATTATATTTGGAGCTACTAATAAAAAACTCTCTCAAGATTTCTCAAAGATCATGCAGGATGAATTTAAAATGATTATGATGAGAGAATTGAATTACTTCCTTGGATTGCAAATCAAGTAAAGAGATGATGAAAATTATATTTACCAATCCAAATATATTAGAGAGATGCTAAAGAAGTTCAAAAAGGAAGAAATTAAGGCAACACTCACTCTAATGAACATATCAACAAGGTTGAACAAGGATGAAAAAGGTAAACTTACAGACCAAAGACAATATAGAAGTATGATTGAATCTCTTCTCTACCTTACTACATTTAGACTAGATATTCTATCTAGTATATGCCTATGTGCTAGATTTCAGTCAAATCCTAGAGAATCTCATCTTACTGCAGTAAAATGAATTTTTAAGTATCTAGTTGACAAACTAAATCTAGGACTTTATTATCACAAAGGAACAGATTTTAAACTCATCGGATATTCTGATGCTAATTTTAGAGGATATAAAGTCGATAGAAGAAGTACGAGTGGAACCTGTCAATTTTTAACAAATAGTTTAGCATCATGGTTCTCTAGAAAATAGACTAATGTTGCTCTCTCTATAGCAAAAGCTGAATATATAGCAGTTGAAAGTTGTTGCGTTCAATTCCTGTGGATGAAACAACAACTTCTCGATTATGGACTAAGCTATAGAGACATACCATTAAATGAGATAACAGTAGTGCTATATGCTTGATAAAAAATCTTATTTTACATTCAAGAACTAAGCATATAAAAATCAAACACCACTTTCTAAGAGATCATGTTGAAAAACATGATATATGTCTAGAATATGTGCACACAAGTGCACAACTTATGTTTACTAAGCCAATGTCATTAGACACCTTCTACAACATTAGAGAAGAATTAGGTATGATTAACCTGATGATATGATAATGAAATCTCTAATGTTACTGTGCTTAAAATTACGATGATGAATATAAGACTAAACTTCGTCTCAAACAAAGTAAGATATTCATATAAAGTGCTCTAGTTGCACTTCATCTGAAAATTAATTCCTGAGGTTAAGTACGCCTCGTTTTCTTGCTAAAATTAAGTTACAGGTATGGTTATCACATCCAACTCTATTTTTAGCCCAAGTTATTCTTCCTTTCTTGGAAAATCACATCATTCACCTCGTATAACCCCCATAATTAATCTATTTAACCTCTGAATCACAATCTTTCTCTACACTACAAAAATGAAACTTTTCAAAGAAGAACATTTTGAAAGTAATCTTTGAGAGAAGAAAAGCTCATGGTGGGGACTAAAGAATCAACTATTGCTTCTTCAATTGTCTTCTTAGAGGGATGAAAGTGCTTCTGTGTTCACCACTCTTCCATCCATTCTCTTAAAAGCATTTCTCTTCAAAATCTGACTTTGCACAGACCATTCGTCAATCCCATCACTGCCAAATAGCCCTGGTTCATACATTATCATCATCTTAGGCATTTGAAGAGGAGAGAAATGGAACAAACTTGTATATTACATCTATCTCCAACCCCTCATCTTCTTATCCACCATCCAAAACTTTGGTTTCTCACACTTGAAGAAACTGCTCAAAGTTTTGAATTTACATCCCCCCACCTTGTCGACACCTTTCTCTGGTTCCACAACAATCTCTCTCTCTCCATCTCCCCAAACTTAGAATGTTTGTGTCTAGTCCGATCTACTTTGTATCGATGCTTGTACTAAAATAAAATGAAATAACATACTTATTTTTCTTTTCATACTTGGCCTATACTCACTGGGTGTAGATGTTTTTCTTTTTGCTTATAATAAAAAGGGGGAGAATGAATATGCAAATTATCCCAAATAGGAAATATAAATATGCATAACTTTAACTAATCAGGGGGAGCATACACTCTAAATAATCAGGGGGAGAATATATAAAGAAACATAAAAAAATGGCAACTTGCAGAATGATTAAATATTGTAAATCTACATACATTCAGGGAGAAATTATCATTTATAAGATAATTTTTAATCAAGTTTTGTCATCATAAAAAAGGAGGAGAATGTTGACATGTATGTATGGTTTTGATGACAAACAAAACTTGATTAAAGATTATGTACTAATGGTTGTTATCAAGTTTTTAGCATGCAGAATCAAGTTGTAGGTCTTAAAGAAAAATGAGCATGGAAAAAATATTCTGTGGTGACAAGGCTTGAACAAGTAAAGAAGCAAAAGATGAAGTGTTGTAACAGACAAAGCATCAATGAAAGGAGCTTGGATGTTTCCATTCGTCTGTCAAAGTGGAAGATTACATCTGACGAATGTAAGAAAATATGTATACAACAAATTTTGTCTATCATGAGCAAGTAGTAGTTATGCAATGGTCATCTGATGAGAATAGACAAAGGCAAAAGAAGTGAAGATCTTTCCAAAAGAATAAAAGACTTCTTTTGCCGTCAATAGACAAAGCAAGAATCATATGGCAAAGCAGACACTTCATCTATCATAGATGAGCTAATGATCGTCTGCTATCAACAGACAAAGCAGAAGCAGTAAGGAGCAAAGCAAAAGATTCATTAGTAATCG
Organism: Pouteria campechiana; assembly: GCA_036873735.1. Taxonomy (NCBI): domain Eukaryota; kingdom Viridiplantae; phylum Streptophyta; class Magnoliopsida; order Ericales; family Sapotaceae; genus Pouteria; species Pouteria campechiana. The sequence goes on along the minus strand of JAYJMB010088753.1, from coordinate 10,221 downwards.
TCTCTTGTCAATAGACAAACTGGAGAAAAATTCCATTAGAAAAAGGTGTGAAGAAAATCTGTCTACAATCTAACACTTCATCTCTTATTTACAATAAACAAACCCAATAGACGAAGTGCTAAAGTAACAAGACATTTATGCCTCTATGATGCAATAGAAAAAGAACTTGAATGATTGAATTTGTCTGGCAATAATAGAATGAATGATACGTCTATTACTCATGAAAGACAAAGACGAAGGAACTTTGTCTTATAGATAACTGGACAGATACTTCATCTATCATAAGTAAAAGATGAGTAACGGTTAAGACAAACCATTGGTTTTCGCTTGGCATTAATAACAATCTTTCTATATTAATGAAAGCAGTAACCATTGTAGTAATACCTCGACCAAAGCTTATTGAGAAACCAAAAATCATCTTCTTGAAGGTCGGTGCTGTAGGCATTTCATCATACGAGGAATAAGTAGAAGTTAAAGAATTCAAAATAAACCAATCAAAATGTCTTCTTTTATTAATGAAGCTCATCTACCACCAACGACTAGAATTCAAATTAGTTATAAATGAAGTATCGTTGGAGTAGAAGGAACTAATGAAGCACTGAGAAAATCATTCAAAACCCTTTTGATAGTATTTACTGATCTGAGCTAAACCTTCTATAATCTTTCAAGAGTCAAAAGCCTTGTATTCAAACCTTTCTCAACTTTTCTTAAAGGCTCTCAACTACCTTTGGGAAAATCATTTACTTCTGCATTCAACTTTCAAAAATCTTCTCTTGTTCTTATTGAGAAATTCTTGCGCTTAAACTTCTGATATTCATTTCTTGTTCCTTGTGCTAGTGGTTGTGACCAGACCTAAGAAGAGTTGTGATTGTCTAAGTGCAGACAAGAGCATTTGTATATGCTCCCTCGAGCTGAAATCTAGAAGAGTGCTGAGAGCATTGTGATTACGCCCCTTAAAGCTGGAATCTAGAAGACAGTCAGAGATACTTATTTACATCCTCTAGAGCTAGAATCTAGAAGAGTGTTGGGGACACTATTATATTTCTGCTATTGAAAATAGTGAAACCTAAAATACTAAGAGAAAAGTGCTCTTGGAAGAGTGGAATAAAGTGTTTACTCAAACCACTATAAAAATCAATGTGTCTTATTTATTTTGTGCATTTAGTATTCCAGTCATTGATTGCTAGAGGGAAGAGTAATTCTAAAGGGGTTGAGAAATAATTTTGAAGTACCCAATTCACCCTTCTCCTGTTGCATTTTTTGCCTAACCTTCGAGACCAACAGGGTTCTATGCCAAATATTATGCAAGAGGAGCTTCCATGGTGGACTTCTTAACTTGAGTTAAATGAGGAAGATGTTTATTCCTAGGTGAATCTCTTGAATTTACTATTCTCTTGATCATGAGACTAAATTGCCTCTACTAAGAAATCCATTAGTGGATTTAAACTCTGCATGGGGCCCACAGATCATGGAGATGATGGCACAGGCCTCACATGTCACTCTTAATTGTCCGAGTAGCTAACTTAGGGATAATCACTAATGGTAACTATGATTAGGGTTAATCTAGCTAATTAAGTTTATTTCACACCTCCCAATTGTTTAAACCATCCAATACACACAAGTCCACCACTTATAACCTAGATTTATGATCTCTCATGGGTTAAACGGTAGACATTGCCCACTTTCATTCTCCATGGAATATTAGAGAATACCATTCATTCAAATTGTCTATTTGCTTAAGTCTATGATCAAGTCACTAAGTCATGACTCATCAAATCAAATCCAATCAACTCGGTCCCACTTTTCCTAAGCTTCTCATGGGTAAATAGAGACTTGAGCACTTGCTGAGTCATCCCATCATAACTCACTAAGCCAAACCAGTCAGTTTGGTACCACTTTTCCTAAGCTTCTCACTAGAAATTCAGAGAACATAGCCCTCGTTAAGTCATCTAAGCTTGACTCATTGATTCAAATCCAGCCATTCTGGTCCCACTTTTCCTAAGATTAGCATGGGTAATTGAGAGAGCTAAGACCTCATTGAGTCACCAAGTTGTAGCTTACTAAGTCCAAAAGGCCTAGTTTACTTGGTTTTATTTGTTTTAGGCTTCTCTTGGGAATATGAGATAGTCGAGTTACCAAGTCATCGAGTTATAACTCACCAAGTCAAATCTTATTGTGACTTAGTCAAAGTCACCCATCCTTCCTAGGCTTCCTACCGTTATAAGAAGACTCAAGCACTCCAAACTACCTATCTTTCTTGGTCTCTTTCAGGTCTAAACACTAAAAGGTCACTTAGTCTTGATTTCTTCCAATATAAACCAATAGGATTAAAAACTCATTTCTAAGGTTAACCCAAAGTCTAGTAATTTAGTCTAGAGCTCTCTTATCCTCTCTGCCCACTGCCTTGAGGTGATCCATAAAATGTCAATCCATCACAATGTGCTCAACGACCCCAGAGATAGGACACCCACTTAGAGGAGAGTGTGTTTGATCTTTTGAGTCTCTAAATGCATTGTTCTTTTCCTTTTAATCAAGAGTCTTTTTCTTCCCTCATGGAGATCTAATTAGGTCCACTTATGGTCTGGGATGTGAACATATAATTTTTTGATGTACATAATAAGTGTAATTAATTGAGGATATCATTAATGGAAATTGTTTCATTCATTCCAATGATGTTTTTCCATTTTTTGTTCTCTTTCCATCTTGTCACACCAAGTGTTTTGAATTCACTAAAAAGTGAATCATATGATGTTGCAATTCATCAACTTCATCACATTTATTGTATGCACTGTGATGAGTGAGTTTCATTAACTTATATTAAACATGTTAAGCTTATTTATTTGCAAATACTTGTCTCTTTCAGATGAATTTCATACTCATTTGTTAGATTTTCTAGGTGTCTTGAAGATAGAAAAGAAGAGAAAAAAGAATGGAAAAGAAGAAGCTCAAAGTTTGGAAAAGAAAACAATTGCAAAATAGAGTGAAAAATCAACACAAAATCAAGATAGTCAGCTGGCACCACCTAGCACCACTAGTGCTAGGACTGAAGATCACCAGTGGCCAGGAAGCAAGCCGATGCTAGTAACAAGCCAATAAAATTATGAATTTTTCATAGTGCATATCTCCTAGGTTTTAAAGCAAAAGTTAGGGTTTCTTAAGGATTTTTCTCACTTTCGTCTGGGAGGTTTTCTCCTAGGGTTGGAGGCCAAAATTCTTAGAGTTTTCTTGTGAAGAAGAAGAAGAAATTGCAAGTAAGAAAGAAGAAAGAGAGAAGATGTTCTTCATTGTGATCATCCTTTTTAAGGGGGTTGTTTTATTTTCTCTTATGGACTAAATTTCTTTTTCTAGGGCGAAGATGTAACCCTTTTTGATACTCTTTGTTATGGATTGTTAGATATTATTAATGCTATATGATCTTATTTCATTCATGATATTATTTGTAATGATTTAAATTATTTTATTGCTTGATCACCAATATTATAAATTAAATTAATTATCAAAGCATGGTTAAGGTAGACACCATATGCTAAACCATGAGCTCCCTTGAATGAGAAGGATAGATGGTTAAAGTAGACACCATATGCTAAACCATGAGCTCCCTTGAATGAGAAGGATAGATGGTTAAAGTAGACACCATATGCTAAACTATACTATTTTTGTTCTTATGTTCTTGAGCATAATGGGTTTTCACCTTAATTATGCTACATACCATAGGTCACACCTAATGATAATAATCTTACTTTTGAAAGAACGAACCAAAGTAAGGCGTTGAATCCAACATTCCATTAGCAAAGGGGTATCATCTAGTGATGAAATTGGATCCCTACACTTTTGCATCTTGCTAATCTCTATGCAGTATTTTCAGTCATTAATTTACTTTCATTCCATCAAATTTCTGAAATTCTGAAATTACATCAATCATTACTCATATTCATATAGTTATAGATACATTCTTTTTACAACTAGAAGATTCTAGTAACTAAAATTGATTAAGTCAGTTTGAGATTGACCCTTGCATTGCACACTACATTACTATACATCCATACACTTATGAGGAATTATAATTTGAACCATCAAGTTTTTGGCGCCATTGCCGGGGAATGGTTCCAAATTTATTTCATTAAGAGTAGTTACATTCTTTCTTTTTGTTTTTGTGTATAATTGTATATATGATTATTTTTAATTATTTCCTTCTTTCTATTATAGTATTGTGAATGCATAGAAGGAGATCTCCGAACCCTACTCTATTTCCATTAAATAATCATGCTGACAAAGTGGAAATTGAAACAAAGATCTGAAGCAAAGGAGAAGAAGTAAACATGGATGACAATGAGGAGATCCAAGTGGATCAACCACCACAACAAGCTCAACATGCTCAATAATTAATGAAAGAGTTTGCATGCCCTACTATAGGGATTTCACCTTCATGCATTGTGTTAGATGGGGATGCTAGAAATTATGACTTGAAACATATTCACTTTAACATACTTCCATCTTTTCGTGGGTTAGCTTAAGAGGATCTATTGACTTTCATGCATGATTTCTATGCCACTGTCCAAACATTTCCATTAAAGGGGCAAACAGAAGATCAGTTACGTATGAGATGTTTTCCATACACTCTAAAGGATGCAACCATGACTTAGTTCTTGACAGTAGCCCCTAGCTCATTAACAACTTGGGGAGCAGTTTATAATAAGTTCATTGGAAAATTTTACTCTCATGCTAAAACTGCTGAATTGAGAAGAAAAGTAGCTACCTTTGCTTAGATGGATGGTGAAGCTTTCCATAAGGCATGGGATAGGTTTAAAGCAATTTTGGTTTAATACCCTCATCATAGATATCCACTTGAGTTACTAAGCCAATTTTTCTATGATTGACTAACGCAACCATGCTAATCTATGGTTGACAATTCTATAGGTGGAGCTATGGGAGAGAAAACTCTAAAAGAAACATATGAGCTTTATGAGATGTTGGTTGCAAATTCTAAACAAAAAGGTGGAAGAGTTATATCTAGGGGACCTTATGAAGTAAATACTAATTTTGATCTATTAATGTAGATGTCAAACATGGCTAAGTAGATGAAGGCAATGTGCTCTACGATGGTGCAATTGATACAACCATAACCTACTCTAGCGGAGGTTTGTTTTCTTTGTGGTAATTCAGGACATTCACCTAATGTTTGCCCTTCAAATGAATATTTTATAAGTGATGCTGAGCAAGATAATGAAATGAACTTTTATAGCCAAAGTTCATGGAATGACCCATACTCAAACACTTACAATCTTGGTTGGAGGAATCATCCTAATTTCTCTTGGAACAATGAAGGAAATCAAAATCAAACTGGAACCTCATTTCAACCTCACTCGAAAAAGCCTACGCTTGAAGAAACACTGCAGAGTTTCATGCAAGCAACACAAACCAAGTTCTAGAATCATGCAACCAAATTCGAAAACATTGATTCCATATTCCATAACATGGAGGCAACCATCAAAAATATGGAAACTTAGTTAGGATAAATTCTCGAAGTAGTATAGAGTCACAAACTTAGTGTGAGACCTTGAAAATTTTAGATATGTGAATTTTGATTTTTGTTAATTTTTGCCAGTTTGGCAGATTTAGTGTGAGACCGTGAAAATTTTAGATATGTGAATTTTCATTTTTGTTAATTTTTGCCAGTTTGGCATGGAGCGTATTGGAGTATAATTTAATTTTTTAGAAATTTATCATGGAAAATTTATGGAATTGAGTAGATTAGTAATATAAAAATGAGAATGAGGTTGACAATGTATCAAAGTGTGTTAAATAAGTGATTTAAGTGAGAAGAAAGTAAAATTAAATGGGTGGAATGTTGGATGTGTATATATTGAAAAAATATTAAATTTTATTATGAAAAAATTATAAAAATGGATGAAATATCCATAATAATGTGAGGAGGAGAAGGACACATATTAATCAATGGTTAAGAAGTGGAGAAAAAAAATGTAGGTAGAAAGATGAAATACCGAGCATGCTTATAAATTTTGGTAAATTCCAATTTAATTCAATTTTAATTAGAAAAAATATATTAAATTATGGGAAATTACATGTTTAATAAGTGATAAATTAATGTGGAAATATGAATTACAAAGTAGGTAGCCCTAATATGTCAAAAGATGGGATTAGAGGAGGTTTGACAAAACTCAAGAGAGGTGCACATGTATGACATGATATAGGGTAGCAGTCTACCCAACTATTTATGCAAATAAGAGATAGCAACAACCCTTCTCTCATCTCATTTTGACATTTGAGCCATTACTGCCTAAAACTTTAGCCGTTTCCACCTCTCCTAATTCTTGTATTGGAGATGTTATTATTGTATCTACATGATACGGCTATGTGATTAGCATAGATATGCTTGAATATGTGTGATTGGTAATGCATTGTATAGTACCTTGAGGTAAATAAGCCTCAGCTAAAGGGAGCTGAAGCCCCAATGGTGGGCTGATGGAGGCCCGATGGAGGAGGGTGGTAAAGCCTATGAGGTTTACTCTATATGTGCATTTGGGTACTTGCCAGGAAAAATTCCTTGATCCTTTGTTATGAGATTCATGTATTAGCCAGTGGATAGATTATCCCGGCTCTGTTGATTATTTATTATGAGACTTATGTATTAGCCAGTGGATAGATTGGTAGGGGTGCCGCCAACCTGGACTAATTAAAAAAAATGATCGACACCTTCAGGGTGACGGCTGCCAGGGTGGCAGTATGGTGGCATTGGTTTGATAATGTAAGAATTGGCTAAAACATATAAATAAATAAATATGATATGTATGATAAAGCATGATAACTGTATAAGATTGAGCCTCTATAGTATGTATCATTAAAAGTTAAAGGCTATATTTAAGTCTTTAGATTGATGTAAATAGTGAGTCTAACATCCCTATGTTGCAATGAGGGCTAGATGTCATAGGTGGCATTGGTATTGCCGCCATGAGTCTGTCAACATTTGTGACTTGGAGATACATAAATTCACTAATCATGCATTAATAGGAAGAGGAAAATGATAAGTTATAAAGAATGAATTTCTATACAAATCTCTAATAAAATTGGAAAGATAATGAAGATGATGATTTTCCACTTAGTTGTGGCATTGTCCACTTGATATGGCTTCATGTGATTGACTGGTGTCTAAGTTCACTTGGATTGATAGCCTCCCATGCATGGTATTATTTGGTGGCAAATGGGATATAATGGGCATGAGCATGGTATGATTGAGATGTGCCTGCATGATGTATATAAAATATATGAGCATTATACCTTATAATGGGTGATCATGTGATAGTATATAGGAAAGTGACATATGTATGGTATAGTCTACATTACATATGTAACCCAAAGTTGGCCAACTTCATGTGTGCCCATTGAGGTTGACTATGTTTATAACCCTAGACTGGGTCAATTACACATGTGATGATTTAAATATGACTGTATGCCATGGTATTGGCATTGGTTGTAAAATTCCTTGTGAGTATATCCTATTGATTTGATTGTATTGATGGTGGAATTATGAGGATTAGAATGGTTATGTTTTGGCTGCTTTAAATATTAGAGTACGCAGTGTAAACGTTGTATAGCGAATAAGAGATATGATTTGATATTGTGACTTGTGGACTGATATTTGATGTTTCAAGGATGAAACTTTTTATAAGGGGGGTGGATTGTGAGACCCTGAAAATTTCAGATATGTGAATTTTTATTTTTGTTAATTTTTGCCAGTTTGGCATGGAGTATATTGGAGTATAATTTAATTTTTGAGAAATTTGTCATATAAAAGTTATGGAATTGAGTAGATTAGTAATATAAATATGAGTATAAGGTTGAGAATGTATCAAAGTGTGTTAAATAAGTGATTTAAGTAAGAAGAAAATGAAATTTAATAGTTGGAATGCTGGATGTGTATATATTGAAAAAATATTAAATTTTATTATGAAAAAATTATAAAAATGGATGGAATATCCATAATAATATGAGGATGATAAGGAAACACATTAATCAATGGTTAACAAGTGGAGAAAAAAATGTAGGTAGAAAGGTGAAATACCGAGTATGTTGGTAAATTTTGGTAAATTCCCATTTAATTCAATTTTAATTAGAAAAAATAAATTAAATTATGGGAAATGACATGTTTAATAAGTTATAAATTAATGTGGACATATGACTTACAAAGTGGGCAGCCCTAATATGTCAAAAGATGGGATTAAAGGAGGTTTGAAAATTATCAAGAGAGGTGCATGTGTATGACATGATGTAGGGTAGTAGACTACCCAACTATTCATGCAAATAAGAGATAGCAGCAAACCATCTCATTTTCACATATGAGCCATGGCTGCCCCAAGCTTCAGTTGTTTTTACCTCTCCCAATTCACCAAATTAACCTGTTTTACTTAGGAGAAATTCATGGGAACCAAAGTTAGGGTGATTTGCAGCTGAAGGCATTAATTTTCTCTTGGATTCAAAGAGTGGCAGCTATCCTAAATTGAAGATTTGCTACTGATTGGTGGACCCACCAAGGGAAACTCAATTTAAAGGTAAGGACTTAATCAAAACAAATTGCTGATGGTGTTTATGGGCTAGATTTATAAATATATTGCTGAAATTTTTGCTATGGAATAACCTGAATTAATTAGGGTTTGCTAGAATTTTTAATGATGAATTATAGCTTTAATTAGTAATAATCATGTTTAATTATTAATTAATTAATTTAGGACATGGATTACTGAATGGGAATGGATTTAACTCCTGAAAAATTGTTTAGATAGAAGAAAACCATATTGTCCAAAAATTATATGGAATGATTTTAATGGAATTTAGCTAAGTAATTAAGCCAAATTGCTGGGGTTAAGTCATTGCTCAATTAAGGTCCTAATATGGTAGTTGGGAAGCCAAAATATATTTTATATTGAAGGAAATCAAAATAGATAGCAAGGTGTTAAATGTAGGATATTAAATTGGGTTGATGAGCATGTGCCATAATTTACTACAATGTTTATTATTTATAGCACTGAGTTTTAGAGGATGATTAAAGCATGATTAAGGGGTATGTCCCAACATTAAATTGTAGTGAGAAAGCATTGAAACAGGTTGTTTATTGCATTGAAATGGAATAGGTGTATTGCATTAAAATGCCTTATTAAGTTCCTATCTTGAGCTTGATTAAAAACCTATACAATAGTTTGATTTTGTGAATCTAAAAATATGGGATCATTGTCTATATGATGATAAATAAATACAAAAAATTTCATGGAAAAGTTTCAACATTTGATGGTCCAAAAAAATCTTGGAAATAAATACCTAGAAAATTCACCCAATTGGTTATTTCACTAATTTTCTATGATTTTTGTAATTTGTTTTTAATTCACTAAATTTATGATATTTTGACCTGATATTTTTACAAAGGTTAATTATATTATCTCGCACCTACAAAAAAAATGTTTAAGCGGAATAGAGCTAAAAATTATTTGCCCATTTTTTTGGATTTTCATATTTTATTTTAAATTTGCTTGATTTAAAGTATTTTAACTTTCAATTTTGATAATATTTTATTTATAATGTTTAGAGCCTATAGGAAAATTTGGGGATAAAATATAGTTGTAGAAATTGAGATATAATTTTTAGAGTTTATGTGTAAATTCATTTATGGCTAAATCTTAGCAATTGGTTAGTGTATTTCTTTGTGTCGATAAGAAATTGTCATGCAAATATATGTATATGATGTATGTGATGTATATGTTATTTATAGGGTGGATGGAACATGGATTCGAAGAGTCAAGTCTGAGGACTCCTTGCACAGGTAAGTAGGTGAACTCGTATGATTGCGTGAATGGTTGAAGGGATAGTGCATATCTCATTATACTATAACAGGCTTATGTGTTTTGGATTCAATGGCTGTTAAGGGATAATAAGTATCCCATGACTATTTGGTCATGATGACTTAATAATAAAGTGATATTCTATGATTGTTCTTAGGTTACAATAATATGTGCATGTGTAAAGGATTGATTGTGTATGTGAGTTAAATGGGATTGTAAACATCCCAATACTGTCATATGATTGGTGATTGTACTTATTAAGTGAGATTAGTGAAAGTCCCAAGTTATGTGACTTGTGTAATAATGTTATTTTCTACTTAATGTGTGGATAAAGGAGATAGTAGACATCCCATGCTTGTGATCATTGTGATTG
>JAYJMB010088752.1:0-18923 GCA_036873735.1 Pouteria campechiana | reverse complement strand
AAAATGAGGATTGACTTTTGATTGACTTTGAAAGTATTGTAACAAAGTGTCTACCCCCCCCCCCCCCTCCCCCAACTAAACTTGGATTGATGTTACCTTCTATAAGCATTTCTAAGGTCTACCTGTGAAAACCATAAATTCTCCAACCCACCTGCCTCACAAGCCATAAAGTCTAACACTTTTGCTACACTAACCCCAACTTTATTCAATCTTTCCACAATATCTACTCGATAATCTGGCACATTCCTATGTGATCATAAATAATGAGATTTATTAGGTGATTCTAGACCATGGCTATATTTAGGTAAAAATCTTGTAACAACCCACTTATCATAATCTCCATGTTTAGAAATCCCAAGCAATGTCATGTAATTACATTTGGTGAGACATCTCTCTTTGTATTTTTGCTTTTTTTGTTCTATGAGTATAACATTTGAATCTTCATGTGGACCATTTAAGTTTGTCAGCGGGCAATCTTCTTCAATGGGTTTGGCCTTCCTTAATCTCTCTTTCAAGCATTTAAAAACCTGAGCACCTATGTCTCCATTGACTAACTTTTTTGCATAGCTCTTTCTAATACTAAACCCACATAGTTTTGCATCACCATTGTAGAAATGATAAGCATCTTCCACACTATCAAATTACTAGCCAATCTTTAGGGTTAGATTAATAGGAACTTTGGGCAAAATTTCATGTATACCTATTGATGAATTTTGTATAGCACTATCCACTACATCCATATTATAAACTATTGTACTTCTTATTTCAACAAGACGTCCATTTGGATCAGGGGAACCTATCCCATCCTTGTCATTGACATTCACAATATCTACATGTAAATCCATGAACCTAAAATAACCTATGTGAAAATAGATAATAACACCGTCCTTGAGTAAATATGCTAATCACTACAAAACATGATACATAGTGTAAAAATTTAGATGAACAACCATTTAGTTTGTAAAGTTGGATTTATTTTACTAATCACATATCTATCTAGAATTGAAAACTACAATAATAAAATTCATGGATAGAAATAAATAAATAAAGAATACAGAAACTAAAGATAGGAATCCAAGATTTTTCATTTCAAATTAGGCATAAAGTTCCACAAAACCCCTTTTTTATCAAAGAGGTAGACATGCAACAACTTAACAACCATATGTGATTCCACATGTCTATGAATGGTAATATCCCATGACACAATATCCTTCACAATCTTTTTATCCAATGCCTACATGTGTTCTATACCTTATGCTCTCATTCATAGAGGTGGTCACACAAAACATCTCCAATAAACATTTCATCAAACAGTTGTTGGGTGGCTCTCATATTTCCAATTAAGAGAAGCTTGAAAAGCTATCTCACTTGTAGTAATAACAAAAAGCACATGGGGTTGTCATGAAACTAATGCAACCTTTAGAAAAAAACAATGATAGTGACAATAATGACTGAGTGGAGTGAACATGACTTACTTCAGGAACTTCTTAATGTTTGTGAGTCTTGCTAGAGCAGTGGGTTTGGCAACTCCTTTGAGTTTTTGGATGGGACTTGGAGGAATCACCCTATTTTCAAGGTCTACTCCAAGTATGGGAATTTAGGGGTAATGGACCTGTGGAAGCTAACCTAAAAAATAGATATGTGAGATGTGGGATCGGGTGCAGATCAGCAGAGAGAAAATGGACATCTAGTTGGGGAAGATGGGAAGCAGAGTAGAGTAGGAGATGGCATGCTGGTCAGACAGAGTAGGAGAATTGAAGTAGTCACTATTGTTCTGCGCCACCATACACGAGTGTTTCTTCTTTCTTAGAGTCAAATTCAAAAGCCTTACTATCCCTCACTCACTCTTAGTGCCCCACAAATGGCCTAGATGGCGCCTATACAATCCAACGATTCCTATGCCAGCTACATAGAAATATTCAGCATAACCGACTACGTTAGATTATTTCCCCATATATATATATATATGAACCTGGATTATGAGGCCGTGTGTATCATGGGTATCTAAATGATGTTGCATCATCTTTCGCCATCATGAAATTCAATATGTCATAGAATTGTTTATGTATTGCATTTAATAATGATTTTTGATGCCTTATTTACTATTGTTTTCTATTTTTCCTACTTACTGAGTTTGCCATGACTCACGCCTTTCATTTATGGGTTTTAGTTGACAGGTTAGGCTATAGAGGCCAACTAGGGGTTGGTCCTCATGATCAGGATTAGAGGATGACCTTCTTAGTTTATTTTGATGAATTTGGGATAGGTAACTGCCCACTATAAATATGAACTTGTAATTTGATAAGATTCGAGTTATGATGTATATTGAGTTATGTATGGGGTAATTGTATTGGCATGTCGTTGTGGTAGAATATATGTGATGTGTGTGGGCATATTTTCATGCAGGTCCAGTCATGCCATTTCATTGCAATGAGGTTTATGATTTTGAACAATTGTGCATGTGTATTTATGCTTATATTAATAATGTAAAAATGATTGGAAATATAGAAAGGTGTGAGAAATGTTGTAGAAGCGTGGAATCCTTATATTTCAGTGGAGACTCTGCCAGGATTTTGGGAGAATCCTTCTTTGGGAAATAAGATGGTAGCGCCTTAGGAGCGAGGTGTTACATTATTGCTATCTTTCTTTTCTAAATATGAGTTATAGTTTTATTTTCTGTTACTCCCATTGCCTCTTATCTGGTTCTTGGCAATTGAATCTCATGTGGCCAATCTTGTCATAGTTGTAATAGGTGGGGACTTCCTTTCTCTTATTTTTGCTTCTGAAGTTTCTAGAATTGCTTCCAGTTTTCTTCTTGAACATGGCTTTGAATCTTATACTTGGCATTACCATGTCATCATCATTTTTAACTCCACCTGTGGAAGCTTCATTTTGGGATTCATCATCTAATTCTGCTCTTAGAGTGATGGTCTTCTTTCCTTTTGGACTTTTTGGGAGCCTTTTGCTTCATCATTACCAACTGGGTCATGAGAGAACCCATAAACTCTTCAACTTTCATTTTATCTATATCCCTAGCTTCTTGGATGACAGTGACTTCAGGCATCTAGTGCCTTGGAAGGGATCTCAATATCTTCTTCACCCATTTGGACTCTTCATATTGTTCTCCAAGACCCTTTAACCCATTGGTGATTTTTTGAAACCTCCTAAACATTTCTGATATTGTCTTTGTGTCTTCCATGTGGAAGGCTTCGTACTCCTACACTAACAAATTGATTTTTGACTATTTGACCTAGTTAGTAACTTCATATGCGACTTGTTGTTGTCGTAAATCTCTTTAGCAGAGTCGCATGATGATATCTTTTCAAACTCGGATGGTGACAATACACGAAAGAGGTAATTCTTTGCCTTGACGTCTCTTTCTACTAATACAATGTCCTCTGTCATGTAGTTATCTTCTGAGTTGAGGATAACTTTTCTATCTTTGATAATTTTCCATAGCTTGTAGTTAGAGGCTATCAGAAAGTTTTACATTCTCATCTTCCAATACCCATAATTGACACCATCAAAATATGGGGGTCAAGAAGTTAACTGTCCTTCAATAATGGGGTTGTGAAATGTATTGGCCATAGAGATCACTTCAAGCAATTAAAATATTTGGTTCTCAGTAGTAACTATTGAACCCTACTTTGATACCAATTGTTGGTCCCATATGAGTGATAGCTCAAGAGGGGGGAAGAATTAAGCTTTTAAAAATTTTGACAAAATTAAAGATCAAAGTGCTACAAATAAATGGAATAGATCACACAACATAAAACATAGAGATTTTTATAGTGGTTCAGCCAAACATAGCACCTACTTCACTCTCTAAGTCAGCCTCTCTTGCTGCGCTCAGGTTCCAATAAACACCTATTGGTTTTACAAGCCCACTAACGAACTTTGACAACTATTGGTTTTCAAAGCTTACCAATGAACTTATACAAACACCCAACAAGTCTCTCTACTTGCTATAAAAAACAATACAATCAGCAAGCCCCTTGCATGCTGACCCAAATAACAACAAAAAATTATACAATAGAATGCCTCTTACACAAGCATATTTGTGCATAATTAAGAATGGAAGAAATAATTATATTATAATAAATACAAGAAATTTTTGACTCCAAAGGATTTGAAGAAGAATAAGCTCTGAACGTAGTTGGCGTATTGCTCTATAGAGTTGGAAGAAAACTTTAAGACTTGAGTAAATGCTGTCAGTATAAATGTGTGGTTTCAATGGCAAATAAAACTTGATTAAAGTTATGTACTAATGTTTGTTGCCAAGCATTTCGCATGCGAAATCAAGTTACAGACCTCATGGATAAAAGAACACAATGAAGAATCAGGAGATATTCCAAGGCGTCAATCTATTTGACTGAAAAGACAAATAGCTTGGGCGAGTGTAGAACCTAGAGACAAAGCACCGCTATGGTCAAAGCTCAAATGAAAATAAATCAATCGGTCACTATTTTTCTATCAAAGTGAAGTTTATCTCTAATGAATGCAAAGCAATGAGCATACAATAGACTTCATCTATCATAGCTAAGCCACAGTCGAATAGCTTACCAATCTAGTGATCATTTCTCAAAATAGACAAATACAGAGCAACATAATTCATCTGCGCTTCTACAATTTGTTTGTTACTTACAATAGACAAACCAACAGAATAACTATTGGAAAGATGATTTGTCTGTGCTTTTACAATTCATCTATTACTTGAAAATAGACAAACCAATAGACAATTGTTTGAAAGACAACTTGTCTACACTAACTAGATTCATCTGCTACTTACCATGGACAAACTAGAAGATAAAGAGATTTTTTCTGATGGACAGCTGGATAGATACTTTGTTGTCAAAAGTGAAGATGAGCAATGGACAAACTGAATCATTGAACTTGATCTAGTATTAATGAGGCTCTTTCCAAACTGATGAAATAATTAGCTATTACAGAATCTCTTCAACTGATAGTTATTAAGAATTAGGAAATTATTTTCTCCAAGGTCGGTGCTGTAGGCATTCTAGGATATGAGAATTAATTAGAAGACAGAGCAATCAAATGGGTTAATCAGAATGGTCTTCTATCATTAATAAAGTTCATCTACCACTAATGGCTAGAATTAAATTAGTTATAAATGCAACATCCTTCGATCAAGAAGAGCAACAGAACAATCGAGAAAAATATTCAATCCCTTCTAGAGAGCATTTACTAAACTGAACAAAAATCTTTTACATCTTTAAGAGACGTGGGCCTTGCATTCAAACCTTCCTCAACTTTCTTTGAAGGCTTCCAACCACCTGTCAGGAAGATCATTTACTTCTGCATTTAATCTTAAGAATTCTTCCCCTATGCTTATTACAAAGTGTTTGTATATGTTGCGTTAACTTTTGATATTCATTATATATAATTTATTTTAGCTACTACTTGAGGCTAAACTCAAGAAGAGTTGTGTGCTAGTCCCTTATACAATAGTAGCTCAAGAGGGGGGGGTGTGAATTGAGCTTTAAAACTTTTTAGCCAAATCAAATGATTAAAGTGCTGAATAAATAAGTAAAACAAAATGTACAACACATAGCACAAGATTTTTATAGTGGTTCAGCCCCTCCTGGGTTCCAACTCTACTTCTCTGAGTTAATCTCCTCTATTGAACTCAGGTTCCACTAATACCTTGATCAACTTGATTAAATGCATGTTGGTTTTACAACAAGCTCACCAACCAACTTACTGGTTTTCCAAGCAAACAAGAAACTTTCATAACTTGTTGGTTTTGAAAGCTCACCAACAAACTTATACCCTTTCAGTGAGTTCCCTACTTGCTTATCTAAATACATAAACACCAAGCACTCTGTTTGTGTTCTAAACACTAAAATGAAGTGTATAGATTGATGTCTCATACTTAAACATATTTGTACATAAAATTCTAAACTTTCAGTAAATGAATAAGCAATGAGAGTAAAAGATTCAGACTCTTTGATCAAGAAGCAATTTAGACTTTGAGACCTTCAGATAGAGATGTAGCCATTGGAGTTGAACTTTGAAGAAAGATTTTGAATGCTCTTTGTATTTTCAGCAATGTTTAGTGATATTCAAGAATTAGTTATTTTCTTTTACTTCTGAATCTCTCTTTTATAGGTTGACAAAGATTTTTCCATTGCTACCTTTGGTAGACATTCACACATTTGAAAACATTTTTTTCACCTTACACTTTGTCTGACATCTGACTTTGCAGTAGTCTGGTATTGGTCTGCTACTCTGTCGCTAATTTTCTCAAAGTTAACTTTTGTCATGGGTGTTCCAAAGTTGCTTCATAGGTACTTTGAAGAGATGAGTGAACAGATGATGTCCTGATTGATTTTGGATGTTTTGATTAGTTTTCTTTAGATTCTTCAAAATGGTAGTAAGCCTTCTTAATTACAACAGTCCTTTATATAAAAGACTTTGGATAATCTGAACTTTTGATGCTTTAGAAAGCTGACTCCGAAGTAGTGTTTAATGACTCCGAAGCTTACTTATTGTCTCCAAAGTAAAGTCTTGAGGACTCCGAAGCAGGTCTATTTACTATAAAGTGTGTGCGAATTCACTCCGAAACGTGACTCTAAGTTCTCCAAAGCATATCTGTTTACTCCAAAGCGTAGTTGATTAACTCAGAAGCTTGTCGTAATGTTTTAGGAGTATACTGTGACAACTCCAAAACTTGTGTGACGACTCTGAAGCATTCTTGATGATTTTGAAGCTTTCTTGATTAATTCTGAAGTACGCTATAACTATTCTGAAGCTTTGCTTATTGACTCCAAAGTGTGCCTATTGATTCCAAAACATGTTGTGAGGATTTCGAAGCTTATCTTGGGCTTTCTCTGAAGCTTTCCAATTAACTCTGAAGCTTACTATTAACTCTCCAAAGCTTGTCTATCTACTCCAAAAGATACTTGTAATGACTTCGAAGCAGTGCAATTTGCTCTAAAACATGTTAAGATAACTCCGAATATGCTCTTGTTAGCTCGAAAGCATGTCTTCAAAACTTAAAAATTTTTGTTTTCTTGATTTAACATATGCAAAATTTACATACTTAATTTTAAAAGAGCATTTAATTTATGTCATCATGAAGGTTAATCTCAAGTTGAGTATGAGTTAATATTTCTGTAATATACTTGAGAATAGATTGTTAATACCTTAATGTTTCACTTATGTCTTTGCTCATCATCAAAGCATGCTTTGTTAAGAATGTTCATCATCAAAATCAAGCTGGATAATATGTTCAACACTGTTATTGTGTTGGTGTAGACAAGAGCTATTTATCTACGCCCCCTAGAGTTATAATATAAAAGAGTCTTGGGAGCACTATGATTATGCCCCTTAGAGCTAGAATCTAGAAGAGTGCTAGGAGCACTATGATTATACCCTCTGAAGCTGGAATCCAAAAGGGAACACTATAGTCACACCCCCTAGAGCTGGAATCTAGAAGAGTGTAGGTGCACTAATTGTATTTCTACTATTGGAGATAGTAGAACCCAAGACACTAATCTTCAAGACCAATAAGTGATATCAGAGTAGACTATGTAAACACTTGTAGTGATCCAATGGAAAACCCATCATCCTCTTCTCAGATATTTGCCAAGGGGCAATTGTCTACCCAGCAAACCCTATCTGATAGAACCAACATCAATTACTAGAGGTTGAGGATGAAAAAATTCATTATAGCCAATCGTATGGAATCTTAGAAGGCCATTGAAATAGGACTCACTCTTCCCATCATTGAAATAAGTGCATGGACTAAAGAGGAGGCCACCTTGGTTCAAAATAATGCAAAAGGCTGTGAACTCTTTGTTCTATAGACTATCTTCAATTGAGTTCAATAGAGTATCCAGTTGCACTACTACAAAAGGCAAATGGGATAAATTAGTATCTATTTAAGAAGGATCCTAACAGTTCAAAGGGACCAGGAGGAATATGTTAATAAAAGAACTAAAACATTTTAGGATGAAAGAAGGAGAAAGCATATCAGAAATGTATGCACATTTTTAAATATTGCTAGCACTTTGAAAGGCTTAGAAAAAGAAGTCACAAATTCTAAATAGGAAATGAAGATACTAAGGGTACTACCAGAATCCTAGAACCAGAAGATCTTAGCAATAGAAGAAGCAAAGAATCTAAATGTGCTTCTGGTGGATGATCTCATCAGCTCCGTAATATCACATGAGCTAATGAAAAGTAAAAGAGGTGAGCCAATGAAGCAAAAGAAAAGTAACACTCTCAAGGTGACCAAGTGATGAGTGAATTTCATTCACTTACATTACACATGTTTTCTTTTAGATGAATTCCATACTTATTTGTTAAATTTTCTAGGTGTCCTATAGATGGAAAAAAGGAGAAAATGGAAGGAAAAGAAGAAGCACCAAAGTATGGAAAATAAAATGACTACAAAAGGAGCAAAAAAATCAAGTTGCAAAGGAGATAGCCAGTCAACGCCGCCGGCCCCCACTAGGAACCACAGGCACCAGGACCCATAACCACCACTTACCGAATAGAAAGTCTGTGCCAACGGTGCATCGAATATTTTTTTATGATTTTTTTGAGTGTGTAGCTATGGGGTTTTTAAGAAAAAAGTTAGGGCTTTTAGGGTTCTTCTCACTTGCATTTTGAGAGTTCTTTCTGAGGTTTGGATGCCGAATTCTTAGAGTTCTCTTATGGAGAAGAAGGAGAGATTATAAGTAAGAAGGAAAAAGGAGGGAAGATGTTCTTCATTGTGATCATCTTATCTAATGGACTTGTTTTGGTTTTTCTTATGAACTAAATATCTTTTTCTAGGGTGAAGATGTAACCCTTTTTGATACTCTATGGATTGTTGGTTATTAATGTTATATGATCTTGTTTCATTCATGATGTTATTTAAAATGATTTAAGTTGTTTTATTGCTTGATCACTAGTATCATAAGTTAGATTAATTTTCAAAGCATGGTTAAGGTAGATACCATATTCCAAACCATGAGCTCCCTTGAATGAGAAGGATAGATGGTTAAGGTAGACACCATATGCTAATTCATACTATTTTGGTTCTTATGTTTTTGAGCTTAATGGGTTTTCATCTCAATTATACTACACACCATAGGTAATTGAAATAAGTGAAAACACTTGATTTAAATTGGCACACCTAATGGTAATAATCTTACTTTTGAAAGAATGAACCCAATTGAGGCATCGAATCCAACATTCCATTAGCGAAGGGCATCATTTAGTAGTGAAATCGGATCCCTAGACTTTTGCATCTTACTAATCTTCCTGTATTACTTTCAGTTATTTATTTACATGCATTCTATTAAGCTTCTGAAATTCTAAAATTATACCAAACATTATTCCATGTTTGTTTAGTTATAAATGCATTCTTTTTAAAGTTAGAACAGTTCAGTAACTATAATTAATTAAGTCAGTTTAACCATTCTTTGTGGGAATGACCCTTGCTTGCAAACTATACTGCTATCATTTGTACGCTTATGAGGAATTATAATTCAAACCATCAAGTTTTTGGCATAATTTTTGAGGAATGGTTCCAAATTGATTCAATTAAGATTAGTTACATTCTTTCTTCTGGTTTTTCTATATAATTGTATATAAGATTATTTTTAATTGTTTCATTCTTTCCAGTGTAGTATTATGAATGTAGGGAAGGAGATCTCTAAATCCTACTCTATTTTCATTAAACAATCATGCTAACAAAGCAAAAATTGAAACAAAGATTTTAAGTGAAGGAGAAGAAGTAAACATGGCTGACAATGTGGGGAACCGCGTGGCTCAACAAGCGCAACATGCTCAACATGCTCAAAAATTAGTGAAAGAGTTTGCATGCCCTACTAGAGGGATTTCACCTTCATGCATTGTGTTAGATGAGGATGCTAGAAATTATGACTTAAAACATATTCATTTTAACATGCTTCCATCTTTTCATCGGATAGCTTTAGAGGGTCCATTAACTTTGATGAATGATTTCTATTCGACCATCCAAACATTTCATTGCAAGGGCTAATAGAAGATCAATTATGTTGGATCTCATGAAAGTGTACATAATTCTAATTATTATAATTGAGGTGACTTGAGTATCGTTCCCACGAGGAAGTAGGTTGTAACATACTAAGTACCAAACTTGTACCAAATCAATAATATTTGATTGAATGAATTTCAGTAGATGATATGAGAACTAAATCTGAACACAACACTAAAGTTAAAAAATAATAAGAGCCAAAGAAGAAATATCAATGGATGAAATATCTAGGAATTCAACTTCACCTAGCAAATCTACTTATATTGATGAATTGCATTGAGTAAATTATCTTGCCACTCATTGTTAATCAGATGCACTGAAGTATGTACTACCCTTTCTCAAGTGACATGGTAGGTGTGCCTATTAAAGTTACCTACTATGTCTCCATGTAGATCTAAATCAATAAACTGATTAAGCTTGGGCATCCATGTGTAATATATGCGGTCATAAGGTTATACTCACACGGATTATACATGTACAATGGCTATCTCTAGACTTCACTGCATCATATGTTCTTCAATTCAAGAGTTTAATCCAAGTTCACCTCTCTCGAGTATAAATTAATAATCTTAATTCATGCACATGATAGCTAAGCACATACATGAATTAATATTAGAAAAGAAGAAACAATGAGGAAGAAGATAATTTAACTCAAAGATCAAACGTCAACATAAACTTCATTGCTATGATCCACTTAACCCTAGATAAAATAAATTTAGAACTTCGTATTTGATTAAAGCCAACTGAGTAATATATAAACATCATCATAATCCAAGTTTGAATGTTGATTCAAAAATAAACAATGAACTAGAAAGAAAATAGAATATTCAGGTTATAGCAACTTTCTCCAACAATCTTCTTGCTCTAAACTCTTCTCCTTATCCAGCTCTCTCTTTCAAACTATGTTTTTGATGTGTTCTTAAGTAACCCAAGCAGCAAGGTTTTAGTAGAACTCCATGAATTATAATGCCTTTATGCATAGAAATCCTCTTCCAATAATAACTCATTATTTTCCTATGAAAATAAAGCTTCCTAAACATTACAATGCATAAAAATAGAAGTTCTCAAAAAAAATAAGTTGTTGCATATCCAAGTTCAAAAATTACAACATAATCTTGAGCCTAAAAAATAATTTCCAATAATACTTCGCAATCCACATGTCTCATATTCTTAAATTTGCAACATCTGATGCATGAAAAAAAAATTTGTGCACTTCCAATTCCAAGTTTTGATTTCAAACTTTGTTTCTTGTTGAGCTACTTTCAAGGCACTAAAAATCGAGCTACAAATTTGAATTCCTACTTCGGAGGCACTTAAGTCAACTTTGGAGTCAATAAGTCTTGCTTTGGAGTCACCCAATTCAACTTTGTAGTCACCCAGTCTTGCTTCAGAGTCACTCAATATTAACTTCGGAGGCACCAAGTCTACTTCGGAGTCAATAAGTCTTACTTTGGAGTTACCCAACTTAACTTTGGAGGCACCAAGTCTGCTTCGAAGTCACCAGATTTTGGATGTTTTTGAAGAATTTTTAGTTTAATTATCATAATTTTCTCATTTGACTTCAAATTAAGTGATTTTTCTTGTGTTGGATATATAATTTCAATATCTACAACTTTCATGTTGGTCACTTTTCCTGATTCATCTTGTGTCGTGAGCCTTGGGAGCTTAAATTTACACATTTTGTACATCCAAAATTGATGTTTCAGAGTTCTCTGGAGAGATTAACACTACTTTGGATGTAACTTCCTCATATTAAATTATAATCATGTTGTTTTTGATTCATTAGAAATCTAACTTCAAGTGCTAAAACTTTCATGTTGAACAAGTTTTCCAAATCTGCCTCCATCACTCCTAGAAATTGCTTTAAAGTAATGTCTTTTGTAATCTTTGATTTTATTTTACAAATTTTTATATTTGCAACAAAACAAACTCTATTAAGTACAATATCCACTGAAAACACATTAAAATTAGATCTTAAACATGTGAATTTAGATATAAAAACATGAATATTATGAGCTTATCAAGTTACGTATGAAATGTTTTTTATACACTCTGAAGGATGCAGCCAAGACATGGTTTATGATAGTAGCTCTTAGCTCATTAACAACTTGGGGAATAGTTTATAATAAGTTCACTGGAAAATTCTACTCTCATACTAAAGCTGCTGAATTGAGAAGCAAAATAGTTACTTTCTCTCAATTGGATGGTGAAGCTTTCAATGAGGCATGGGAAAGGTTTAAAGGAATTTTGGTTCAAAGCCCTCATCATAGATATCCACTTGAGTTACTTAACCAATTTTTCTATGATGGGCTAACACAACCATGCCAAGCTATGGTTGACAATGCTGCAGGTGGAGCCATGGGAGAAAAGACTCCAAAAGAAACTTATGAGCTATATGAGATGTTGGGAGCAAATTCTCAATAGAAAAGTGTAAGAGGTAGATCTAGAAGACTTTATGAAGTGAATTCTAATTTTGATCTATCAATGCAGATGTTAGAGATGGCTAAACAGATGAAGCAAGTGTGCTCTATGATGGTGCACTTGAAGCAACCATAAACTGCTCCAATAGAGGTTTGTTCTCTTTGTGGTAATTTAGGACATTCACCAAATGTTTGCCCTTCAAATGAACATTTTGCAGGTGATGTGAGCAAGTTAATGTAGTGAAATTCTACAACCAAAGGCCACGTAATAACCCTTACTCAAAACTTGCAATCCTAGTTGGAGAAATCATCCTAACTTCTCTTTGAACAATGAAAGAAATTAGAATCAAGTTGCAACTTCATTTCAACCACAACCAAAGAAACTTACGCTTAAAGAAACCATGTAGAGTTTCATTCAAGCAATATGAACCCAGTTCCAGAATAATGAAACCAAATTCCAAAACATTGATTCTAGATTCCATAACATGGAGGCATCCATGAAAAAGATAGAAACCTGGTTAGGACAACTTGCAGAAGCAGTACGGAGCCACACACCTGGGAAGTTGCCTAACTAACTTGGGCAAGCAAAAGCAATAACAACACTAAGGAGTGGAAAGGTAATTGATAATATGGTTGGAGAAGAAACTTATAGTTCAATTGTTTCAATAGGAATGGATGCAAGAAAAATACTAAGGAAGAAGGGCACCCAAAAAAGGTAGTGTTTCCAGTAGTTGACCCTCCTGTCAACTATAAAGCACCCCGATGGTATGATCCACCTGTCCTTTTTCCAAGAATACTAAAGCAGAGTAAATTTGATAAATCATTTTTAGACATCTATGATATCCTTTCCAAAGTTAATGTCAATTTTCCTTTGCTTGATATGATAAAGAATATGTCTGCTTATGCTAAATTTCTGAAGGAACTAACCACACGGAAGCATAATTATGAGCCAAATGAGAAAGTTCTAGTTTTAGAGGTAGCCAGTGCAGTTTTACAGACAAACCTTCCCCCAAAACTCAAGGATCTAGGTAGTTTCAGTATCTCAATCACTGTTGGAGGGACAAAGAAGGTAACTTAAGTGCAAGCATTAATTTGATGCCTTATTCTATTTATATTCGACTTGGACTAAGAGAATTGAGACCCACTATAATGTCTCTACAACAGCAGACAAATCAGTTAAATACCCTAGAGGCATTATAGAGGACATTCTTGTGCACATTGATAATCTGTTTATTCTTATAGATTTCATTGTGCTTGACATGGAAAGATAGATGATACTAGAAAGAGAAGTGTGTATTCTTCTAGGATGCCCTTTCATGACAACCACTAAGACAATCATAGATGTGCAGAATGGGAAGTTGAAGATGACTGTCTTAGATGAAATTGTGGAATTTTTTGTTTATAATTCTTTATCACTACCTTTAGATTCTAATGGATGTTTTCAGGTTGATGAATTAGACTCACTTATTTTATCAACTTTTGTGCAAAAGGAGACAATTGATAAGCTAGAACTAGTGCTCATTGTAGATGGACTGGAGGAGGATGAAGAGATGATGAATTTGAAAGTTGAACTTGATAGAGTAGAACAAGTCAAAGAAGGTGAAGGTTCCAATGAAGAGTTGTCAAATGTGAACCCAGAGTGCAACAACCATCTGATACATCACCGCAACTGGAATTGAAGCAATTAATTCAAAAGTTAAAGTATGTATTTTTAGGTGAAAATAATACTTTTCCAGTGAATATTGCTTCTAACTTTTTTGTTGATGAAGAAATTAAGTTGATGAATGTGTTAAAAGAGCACAAAGGGGCTATAGGGTGCACCTTAGCAAACATCAATGGAATTAGCCCTGCTATGTGCATGTAAAAAATTTTGCTAGAAGTTGATTCAAAGACTTCTAGAGAAGCTCAAAGGAGACTTAACCCACATATGAAGGAAGCTATGAGAGTAGAGGTGATAAAATTGTTGGATGCAGGTATTATCTATCTAATCTCTGACAGCAAATGGGTAAGTCTAGTGCATGTGGTGCTAAAGAAGTCTAGTATTTCTATTATAAAGAATGATAATGATGAATTGGTGCCAATGCAAATGACTATAGGGTGGCGGATGTGCATTGACTACATGAAACTCAATGCAATCATAAGAAAGGATCACTTTCTCCTTCTTTTTATTGATCAGATGCTTGAAAGGTTGGCAGGTCATGCTTACTACTATTTTTTAGATGATTTTTTAGGTTATAATCAAGTTTCAGTTGCCCAGAATACTAGGAGAAAATCACTTTTAACTGCCTATTTGGAATTTTTGCATACCGGAGGATGCTGTTTGGTTTGTGCAATGCCCCTGCTACTTTTCAAAGGTGTATGATGTCTATCTTTTCTAACATGATTGAAAAGTTTATTATGGTGTTTATGGATGATTTTTCCTTTTTTAGAGACTCATTTGATGACTGCCTTCATAACTGAAGTTTGGTGCTTAAAAGATATATGGAAATGAATTTAACATTAAGTTGGAAAAAGTGTCACTTTTTAATAAAGTAGGGAATTGTGCCAAAGCATATTATTTCAAGTAAAGGCATTAAGGTAGACAAGGCAAAAATTGAATTGATTACAAAGTTGCCTCCACCAATCTCAATCAAAGGAGTTAGAAGCTTTCTTGGTCATATAGATTTTTACCTACGGTTTATTAAAGATTTCTCAAGAATTTCTAGATCGCTTTATAACTTGCTGGCTAAGGATGTAACTTTCTATTTTGATGAGGAGTTCTTGTAGCCTTCAACACTTTGAAAGAAAAATTAACATTGGCTCCTATTCTAGTAGTTCCTGATTGGTCTCCTCCATTTGAACTCATGTGTGATGCATCAAAATTTGCTATTGGTGTTGTCTTAGGACAGAGGGTATATAAGTTACCTCATGTTATTCATTATGCAAGTAGGACTCTAAATGAAGCACAATTGAACTATTCTACCACTGAAAAAGAATTTCTTGGTATTGTGTTTGCTTTGGAAAAATTTCATTCTTACTTGATTGGTTCAAAGGTAATTATTTATTCAGATCATGTTACACTGAGATATTTGCTAACGAAAAAAGATTCCAAGCCTAGGTTGATCAGGTGAAATTTATTTTTGCAAGAGTTCGGACTGACAATCAAGGACAAGAAGGGTTGTGACAATGTGGTAGCAGATCATCCGTGTAGACTAGTGGAAGGAACTGACTTCGAGCAAAAAGAGGAAAGGAAAACATTCTTATCAATGAGATCTTTCTTAATGAATAATTGTATTTTGTGAAGGGGAGTGAATCTTGGCACACTGATATTGTAAATTACTTGGTTAAAGGAATTTTTAATCCTCTGTTGAATTCACAGGGAAGAAGAAAGTTGCTGTCAATGGCAAGGCATTATTTTTGGGATGACCTAGTCCTATTCAAAATATGCCCAAACTAAATCATTAGGCATTGCGTTCTAGAAGATGAGCAACAAAGTATTTTGAGACATTGCTAACCATTTAGTTGTGGAATGCATTTTAGAGGGAAGAAAACTGCTTTCAAAGTCTTTCTATGTGGATTTTATTGGCTAACAATTTTTAAGGGTGCTTATGCTTTTTATGCTATGTGTGATAGATGCCACAGAATAGGAAACATTAGAAAGAGGGATGAGATGCCACTTATAGGAAAACTAAAATCATGTTTGGTCGGTCCATTCCTTGTAACACAAGTGTTTCCTCATGGAGCAGTTGAATTGAAGAATCCAAAAGATGGGATCACTTTCAAAGTTAATGGGCATTGTTTGAAGAAATACAATGGAGAGTATGTGCCAATGCAACTGAATGAAGTGCGGGAAATTGAAAATTTGTAGAAAAAAGGGAGTTTGTCTTACTCAGACATTGAATAAAGCGCTTTTTGGGAGGCAACGGAAGCTGTTTTGTCTTTCAGTTATTTCAATTTCTTAGACATAGTCAATAAAGATGTTAGTTGCATAAGCTGTTTTATCTTTCAGTTATTTTAATTTCTTAGACATAGTTAATAAAGATGTTAGTTGCATTAGTTTAAATAAACTTGATTGGATTTTTAGTAGTTTGATTACATAGATAATGTCCTATATGCTATACTTAATACACTTTTGTTTGATGTTTGAGAGGTCAAATGCATAAATAAGGATTTCAAGCAAGGAGATCAAATAAGGTGATGAAGTAGCATGGAAAAGAGAGTTTCAAGGCAGCAACAGGGCACCTACGACACTGGAAAACCACAAGGAGGTAAGGGGAGGCAGTGAGTGGGTGCCGCCAGTGCCCACCTGGTGTCATCAGCCCCGGAAATTTCAAAGAAAAAACTGCACATCGACGGCAGTGAGGTGGCACCGCCACCTGGCCACTTAAACTCACACATGCATGCCCCAAACCATTTAGTCTCCCCTTTTTACGCAAGCTTCTACTCTTCCTTGTTTTTCCCCTTCTTTCCAAAAACATTCCTCACTGGCCACTTAAACTCACGCATGCATGCCCCAAACCATTCAGTCTCCCCTTTTTACGCAAGCTTCTACTCTTCCTTGTTTTTCCCCTTCTCTCCAAAAACATTCCTCACAACCTTAAACCCCATTAATTATACCAAAAATCAAGGATTCACACCCAAAATCTTCTCTGTTCCATCTCCATCCTTGGATTTATGTCACCCATTCCACTATTCAACATCTTCTTCACCATTTCCTCAAGTTGGGTTTGACAACTTCTTGCACATCTTGGAATCACAAGTAAGTTACTTAGTTCAACTCGATCCTTCTTCTATTGATATTCTTGGTGAAGTGGTTTGCATTTGTGGTGGTCTAAGAAGATTTGGAGTTGTGCATGGAGCGTTGTTGACGTTGTGCACATCAAGTGTTTGATGGATTGCTTGAGCTAAGTTGTGTATGGTATTTGTTGGGCACATTTTGCAAGATTGTATGTGGTGGGAGTGTGTGTATATTGAGGTTGAATTAGAGAAGCTATCAAGGTATTCATTGAGAAATTCCAATGTGCATGCTACATGTTTGATGAAATGCCTTGGTGAAGAAAGTGACCTTTTTCTTGTGGTGTAGGTACATATTCTTATTGGTGCTTGTTGTTCTTTCAAAGTGAAGTGAAGCTGTATGGTTTATCTTGAGGAAGCTTGGTAGAATTGCTTCATTTTGATTGCCCAAGTTGTTATGCTACTATATTTCTTCTAGTATTGTCATCATGCCTCTAAGGAAATCTACTTGTGTCAGACCCTCAAGGAAGAGGCAGACAAGGGAGCCTAATGCACCACCTAAACCCACATTCCTCAATGACCAAGCTGAAGACATTTTTAGCAACTCTCTAGTGAATCGTGAAGGTATAAGATAAAGGGGTTTTGATACAACTTACAATGATATAGCCAACCTTATTCAAGCTCGGCATTGGATGCACTTTACAACTCAGGTAGAAGCGGCAGTGGTGCCAGTGGTTAGAGAGTTTTATGCCAACACCAAAGACTAATTCAAACCAAACCCGAGAAATCTTAAAGCATTGGTGCATGGAAAGATGGTTCCTTTTGATAGAGTTGCTATCTACCAAGTTTATGAGTCAAATGACATTGACGAAGATGAATAATCTACTTGGATTGAGCAAGGACCAGATTATAATGCTATCATATCTTACCTTGCTCAATCTTGTAGTAAGTGGAAGACTCTACATGATAAGGTAATTGGTTTTCCAAGAGGGCAGTTGGAAGCAACAAGCAAGGCATGACACTATTTCATTTCAGCAAAAATGTTGCCTTCCAACCATGTGTCTGATGTTACAACGGATAGAGTTGTTCTCAACTATGCTATTTAGATAGGGTTGTCTATTGGTGTGGGCCGAATGATCGAGTACTTCATCATCTTTTTCATCACAGGAAGGCTCACAAGTGGATTAGGGCACCCTTCACTCATTTACCAGTTATGTCTCATCGCTGGAGTTCCTACCATTGCTCGAGAGGAACTTCAACAACCTCTTTTGGTAATCATGAATGTAGTTATAGATACGTTTGAGAAGACAGTGCGTAGAAGTGCAAGGGCGAGTCCTTCATCTTTACCACCAAGCTCTCCTCAATAGAGACCCATCAGGGAGTCTTCTTCTAAAGTACCTTCTCTTGCTAATCTTCAAACACACCTAGTGGGGTTCAATCTTATACTAGGAAAATGATGAATGACCAATGTAAAATGTACAATTATATGATGGACCATAACAATGCTCTTACTGCCATGCTTCGGAGTTGCAACGTATCATCAGGTGATAGCTCCATTGTCTTCCCACTTCCACCAACTCTTCCTGATGTACCAGAAGAAGATTTGAGTTGGGCAGAAGGTGAAAGCTCTGACTAGTGATGCAAGGCCCTGAAAATTTCAAAAATGTAAATGTTCACTATTGTAAAGTTTTAGTGATTTTTACAATGCGGCATACTGTAAAATTAAATTTTTGAGGAAGTTTATTATCAAAAAATTATAT
>JAYJMB010088751.1:0-18924 GCA_036873735.1 Pouteria campechiana | reverse complement strand
GGTAAATCAGGGGAGACTCTGTTGGAATTTTCTCTGAATTTACCACTAGTAATGCTCCAGGAAGGAGGGGCATTACACATTTCTATCCCGTTTCTTTTTGTTCTTGCCCTGGCTTTGGAACCCATCTCGTTTGGCCCGAATTTATGCCATTTGAACTTAGAAAATTCCTTGTTTAGGTGGGAAAACACATATTTTTGTCCCTAGACCCAAGTTTTGATCATTTAGATGGTGGAAGAAGGAAAAAGATCCAATTTTCTACAATTGAAAGGTGCTATTTTGGGCCTTGAGCATGGATTCTTCTTCATTGATAACAATTATACTTGGATTTAAGGTAAGCTACTTTATCCCATCCAAAAATTTGATTTTTATAAACTAGGATTTTATATAATTTTCTAAAAAGTAATTTTTAGAAGAAATTAATATGAGTAATCATGGGAAAAGTGAGTAATAGGTTAATTACTATGAATTGGGAGTGATATGGACACAAAAATCATGATTTTTGGCTTATTAGGGTTTTTTAAATAGAAACTTTTGGGGAATTTTATGAATTATGTGAAATTAATATGGGAAAATTGATTAATATCAGAATTATGATATTTTGGGATGTGTATAGGGTGATTAGAACTTGTGAAAATGAATATTCAACTATGACCTAGTTTGGATTAACTAGGAAAATTGTGTATGGTCTATTTAAGCCATAAATTAGTTGAATTAAATACTTAATTGAGTCATTTAAAAGTGTTTGAGTATTGATCATGTCATATACAAAATAAATATGGCTGAGGCGTGTCAATGGACTGACCATAGTATCTAAAAATTGTACTTTATTGATTTGATGGGAATTTGGCAATGTTGCCTTTGTAAATAAATGGCTTATTTGTATATATAGGGCAAATTGAATATGGTTGGGAAGCTGTGAAGCTTGTGGCATGATGGAGAATAAGTCATTAGCCAAGTAAGTAGGTCCCTTTTTGATTGAATGTATGAGTGAATGAGGTTATGTAATAACCCATTTGTTTGTATCCGGGCATATGTGTTTTGGATGGGGATAGTGGATATCCCTTATTGGTTAAATTGATGTCCATTTGACTAGTATGCTTATATGAATGTAGAGATAACAGATATCCCTTTAATCTAAAGGATTAGTTTTCATTTACGATATGAAATAGTTTTTATTTGGGATAGGAATTATCCCATGTTTTAAGGCTTTTTATTCTTGTGTATGGATGTCTAACTATAAGGGGATAGAGAATATCCTGTTCTATTATCTAGGATGGATGTTTTAGAACATATCAGCATGTATACTATGATGTATACACTGTATTGATTATTGATTGAATGAAATATTATAAACATTTTTATTGTATTTGCCTACTTACTGAGTTGCCCGAACTCACACCTTCTTATGTTATTTTTTTAGCCAACAGGTAAAGCAATGGAATCAAAGAAGATATTATTCATGTTAACATGAGTGAATTGGTATTGGAATCCCATTGTATGTGTATAATTGTGTTTAATGATTTTAATTAATGTATAATTGTAGATAATAAATTTTTTAATTGAGGTGTGTTTGATATTGGAGACACCAGACTAATGTATATTGTTAGTAGTGACATGTCTTAATGATTTAATTATTAGTCTGTTAATGGATTTTAAGGATGTAGATTGTCATCGTGATTCTACCCAGATCTTGGGTTGTGAGCGAGTGGATGTATATGTTTAGAATTTATATTGTTGCTTTATTATATTTGATAAATAATTATATAGGTTAAACCCTAATAATTTAGAGGATACTCTATCCATTTTTCTGTAGAAACTAGTCGAGTTCCAAAAATGGGACTCGAGCACCCCCACCCTAAAAGTAGATAAATTTAGGTGAAATATAGTGTAAAATAGGACATCGCGCCTTGGAAGATGGGGCATGACTGAATTGTATCAAAGCCTGGGACTTACCTGTGTGATAAGTTCTACTCATCTGTGTGAGAGCACTAAACAAATTCTGAAATTATGATGGCTAGGGGATGTTAAAAAGAAATAGGAATTGACATGCCTGAGGATAAGTTGATTATGAATTGAATCATGATGCCTAGGGGATGTTAAAAAGAAATAGGAATTGACATGCCTGAGGATAAGTTGATTATGAATTGAGACCATATCAGAATTTTAGATTATGGCTAAATTGAAGGCGTGAGTATGGAATAGAAAGGCAGGTAAATGACATTTGTGAATTGATATGCATATGAATGAATGATATATTTATGAAATGAATATGAATGGTATTTATGATTTGGTATAATATTGCATAGTGAGTGTCAATATGAGATGCTTATGGAAGTACTATGACAATACATGTGTGATTGAAATAGGTATGTATATTGATGGTAAATGTATATTATGATTAGAATAGCGCAGGGAAATATGGTAGTGCTTATATGCATCTTGTTTGAATGACAATACATTTGTTTTATGGTGTAGGTGAAACGAAAATGATGAGATTGCAAAGTTTTGTGAATAAGTATTAGAAGTTGAATTCAGTTTGATTTGTTTAATTGAATTGTGAGGGAATCATTGGATTCCTTTGGTTAAAATAGTCATGTGAACTTAATTGGTTAAGTGATTATTTTGATTAGATATAACCTACATGATAATGTAATTGTTTTGCTATGCTAATGTTTTTTTTTGTTGAAATATATGTTCTTTTGTTCCTTGATGAATTTGGTTATGATAGATGGTATATTTACCTATATGATTGAATAACTTTGTTTATGAATATGTTGATTCGAATGGATGGATATGTATGCCTTGATTGTATTGTTTGACATTGAATTTCATTATGGTCAATTTAAGTTGTATTGATTCATAATCTGATTGAAGAACTTATGTACTTGTCCCCTCCGAATGATTAACAGAGAATTTATGTCATAAGTTTGAGCTTAGGATTGATATAATTGATAATGTAATTCATAGATGGAAAGTTTTGTATATTTGAATCATTGAAATGGAGATTGTTAATATTGCCTCATGTTTCATTATAATTGCCTTGGAATTTTGTTTTATGTAATGCATTAGGTAAAAGGAGACTAGGGGATGCTTGGAGGGTTAGTAATGATAAATGAGTTAGGGAATGATGAGGTAAGATACTGATAGTGTGATGAAAATCCATGTATGAATTTGAATTGGGTTTTGATTGAAACTTATAAGGCACACTTGGATTATGATTAAAAATTTGATGCATGAGAAGTTTGGATCTGAGTATTGGTATCATTTTTATGAATTGAGATTGCAGCATCATTAGAATATCATTCATTAAAGTTGGATCGAATGTTATTAGAATATCAATTGTATGTAATTAGGTTTGATTCTGTTTCAGAATTGGAGGTTGGACATGCCTGGGTTTAGTAATGTCCTAGGCTTGACTATTGATTGAGATTAGGATATTTGACCTTGTAATTAATATTTGGACATTTGGTTATTTGATTGAGGCTTTGATTTGAATGCCTCTTGGAATACGGTTGATATGAATTTGAGGTTTGGATGCTTGCCAAAATATGATTTATATGTAATTCAGATTTAAGTGTTGTCGAGATGACTCCTTTGGTTTTGTTTTTATAATTCCTTGGGCTAACACAATTTGATAGGGGGCCACCCAACCTATTCCATTATAGAATGATTAGACACCCTTGGGTGACGCCTGCTAGGGTGGCAAAATGGTGGCAAATGAATTACATCTTTGGCATTAGTGTCCTTTTTGGCATTTATGACATTTGTGATATCGGTGTGGCACATGCACCACAATTTTAGCATTAGTGGCCTCTTTGGCATTTGTGACATTCGTGACTTAGGTGTAGCATTTGTGATAATTATAGCATTTTTGGTATTGATGGTAATGGTGGCACATGCATCACATATTTGGTATTAGTAGCCTTTTTAGTGTTTATGACATTGTAGTATTTTGTTATTAGTGGCATTAGTGGAACATTCATCATGATTGTTGGCATTTTTGGGATGTTTGACATTTATAGTAATATTTGTATGATTCATGTGGATGTACATACCTTGATGAGGATTGGAGCTCTACAGGCATTGGCACCTGGTTGAGGATGAAATTTGTGCATTTTGATACTATTTTATTTATAATTGAATCTACTTGATTTGTGACTTCATCCACTTAGTTGTAGCTAAGTTCATTTATTTAGAAATTGTATCTACTTTGTATGGCAGGCAAATTTTGATGATTGATTGGTATTGTGGTCAGAAATAACTTGTGGAAGAAAATCTTTTTTATAACCATATGAATAGAATATAGGAATATAGAACCTAATGATGAGGCGGTACTCATCTTTAGCATGTTTTGTATACCATAATTATGGTATTTATCGAGATAGTAATTAAGGATTGAATACAATATGATATGACTAAATGACTATGAGTTTTCTAATCATAGGATGAAAGTTGTAATGTAATATAAAGGTGATATGAATTATGAGCAGTTAACATAATGTTCACTACTATAGTGAAAGTAGGATTTGTAAAACATCATTAGAGTGACGCAGGGAAGCGTGGTGGATACTATTATGTTAATTGATTGGGTATTTGATTTGAATTTTTTGAAGTATAATTCAGTATTATGTTAAAAGGATGTTTAGTGATATTGCTAGTCTTAACTTGATTGTATTAGCTATTTGAGTTCCTTGAACCATTGCATATGTATTATTATATGATAAACAACTTGTGGATGATTAGATCATATGATAAAAAGTCACAACTTGCACAAGGTATCCTATGGATATGGATCCGCAAGTCTGCTTTTGAAAGTTTCGAGGAAGAAAGTTTTTGTAAACAGGGAAGTTTGTAATACTTGTGGTGTTTGAAATTTACCCATGTGGATATGGGTAGAGTCTACTCTATGATTTTGATAGATTTTACTATTTTGAGCTATATAAAGTCAATGAGAAGAAAATATCTTAAGTGGTAAAATTGAGTAAAAGCATGTTCATGATCTATAATGATGGCCAAAAAGGGGCATTTTACATATTGTAATGTGTGTGGAACATTGGATTGAGCATTGAATACAATTTGAAATGAAAATGGCCTATGGAGTTACTTATGGCTGAAAATGATTAGTAAAAAGAACTCAATCAATGATTTTTAATAATTGACCTCAAATGAGGTAGTGAATGGTATGAACATGTATTGTTTTATGTATATGATATGTGGTAAGTGATTGTTATGATGTTGGAAGTGTTTTATGTGAAATGGGATCATTGATGACTTGTATAAGTATAAATTCTGAATTTGAATGGTTCCTTGTAATGAATGGATTATTGCTTGAATTTGGGAGTGAGACTTAATTACTTGCATGAGCATTTTGGGAGGATTATGTAAGGGGTTAAAAGAAAATGAAAGGATTAAAAGTTTAATGAAGATGAATGAGAGAAAAAATGGGAAAATTAGGGTTTAGAATAAGTCAAAAAGTGGGCCAACAGGTCCATGCCATGGCATGGCTTCAGCGTGGGCAGAATGAGGCATTTAGGGAGTCCATGTCGCAGCACAGAAATCTCCTACCGAGGCATGGCTTCAGACATGCAAAATTTTCAGGCAGTCAGCTAGACATGCCATGGCACGGGTCCACTAGTGCGCCGGAGCACCAAAAAAATGCAATATTTTAAGCCCCAAACCAATTCTATTTTACCCCATTTCGGTCCCGTTTCTTTTTCTTCTTACCCTGTTTTTTGAACCCATCCCATTTAGACCAAATTTATGCCATTTAAACTTGAGAAATTCCTTGTTTAGGTGGAAAATCGCTTATTTTTGCCCTTCACCCAAGTTTCAGTCGTTTAGATGGTGGGAGAAGGGAAAAGATCTGATTTTCTACAATTGGAAGGTGCTATTTTGAGCCTTGAGCATGGATTCTTGTTCATTGATGACAACTATACTTGGATTTAAGGTTAGCTACTTTATCCCATCCGAAAATTTGATTTTTGTAAACTAGGATTTTATATAGTTTTTTGAAAAGTGATTTTGAGAAGAAATTAATATGAGTAATCATGGGGAAAGCGAGTAATGGGTTAAGCTAGTAATGGGTTAATTACCATGAATTGGGAGTGATTTGGACTTGGAAATCATGATTCTTAACTTATTGGGGTTAAATAGATACTTTTGAGGAATTTCATGAATTATGTGAAATTAACATGGGGAAATTTATTAATATCATAATTATGATGTTTTGGGATTTGTATATGGTGATTGGAACTTCTGAAAATGGATATTCAACTATAACCTAGTTTGGGTTAATTAGGAAAATTGTGTATGGGCTATGTAAGCCATAAAATAGTTGAATTAAAGACTTAATTAAGTATTTAAAAGTGTTTAAGTATTAATCATGTCATATACAAAATAAATATGGCTGAGGCGTGTCAATGGACTGACCATAGTATCTAAAAATTGTACTTTATTGATTTGATGGGAATTTGGCAATGTTGCCTTTGTAAATAAATGGCTTATTTGTATATATAGGGCAAATTGAATATGGTTGGGAAGCTATGGAGCTTGTGGCATTATGGAGAATAAGTCATCAACCAAGTAAGTAGGCACCTTTTTGATTGAATGTATGAGTGAATAGGGTTATGTAATAACCCATTTGTTTGTATCCGGGCATATGGGTTTCGGATGGGGATAGTGGATATCCCTTATCAGTTAAATTGATGTCTATTTGACTAGTACGCTTATCTGAATGTAGGGATAGCAAATATCCCTTGGATCAAAAGGATTAGTTTTCATTTATGATATGAAATATTGATTATTTGGGATAGGAATTATCCCATGTTTTAAGGCTTTTTATTCTTGTGTATGAATGTCTAACTATGAGGGGATAAAGAATATCCCGTTCTGTTATGTATGATGGATGTTTTAGAACACATGAGAGTGTATATTGTGATGTATACATTGTATTGATTATTGACTGAACAAAATATTATGAATATTTTTATTGTACTTGCCTTCTTACTGAGTTAAATGGATTAATGCTTTTTTATGTTATTTTTTTAGCTGACAAGTAAAGCAATGGACTCAAGGAAGATATTATTCATGTTAACATGAGTGAATTGGTATTGGAATCCCATTGTATGTATGTAATTGTGTTTAATGATTTTAATTTATGTATAATTATAATTAATAAATTTTAATTGAGGTGTGTTTGGTATTGGAGAAACTAGACTAATGTATATTGTTAGTAGTGGCATGTCTTAATGATTTAATTATTAGTTTATTAATGACTTTTAAGGATGTAGATTGCCATCATGATTCTACTCAAATCTTGAGTTATGGGTGAGTGGATGTATATGTAATTTATATTATTTCTTTATTATATTTGATAAATAATTATACAGGTTAAACCCTAATAATTTAGGGGATAATCTGTCCATTTTTCTATTGAAACTAATCAAGTTTCAAAAATGAGACTCGAGCACCCCAACCTAAAAGCAAACAAATTTTGGTGAAATATAGTGTAAAATGGGACATCGCGCCTCCGGAGGTGGGGCATGACACATATTTGAATCCTATCAATTTGTTTGATGGGACAAATTACTTGCCACTTCAAAATGCCATGCTTGAAAATCCTTCGAATCACCAAGTTTGCCAAATATTTATTCCAAGGACTCTAGCTGTAAAACCTTTTTATTATGGTTGGGCCCATAGAGAAAAGGTTGCTGGGATGACCATAACAATTTTTGTGAGGTTAGCTTCTGATGTGCACTTTTTTTAGTGCACACAAAATCGAGATAGTTTACTTTCTTACATGCCATATCCACAGTATACAAGAACCAATGATGATCTTCACATATAGGGATGAAAAGCTACAACTAAATGCAATACATTATAACTTTCGATGCACGATAATTTAACAAATAACTATAAACAGATCAGTGAAATGCATCACCTACCCAACTAACATCACTTAGGTGACACTTGTTGGCTTTCATGGTATATAATCTACCTGACATAGGTCCCCCTAGGGAAGCATATTGCTAAAATTTTAATGCCCATAAGTTAGCTTCACAAACCATCAAGGAGTACAATAATATATCTTTTACACTACCTAAGTAATTCATAAGTATTACCACAAAATTTAAATCAAAATAAAAATGAACAACTCCATTTTGGTCATCACGGATCAGCCCCTACATCAGTATAGTTGTATATGCATCAACGATCTGGGAAATAGACTCACAAATAATACTATGTCAGGTTGTCTGCTTATTATGTCAATTATGCATATTTATATAAATATATACAAGCATCGTGTCAAGAAACCAAGTAATGAATAGACTAAACCACAAAGCTAATCTCGCCACTTGGCCTTAAAGTGTGAAAATGCTCACGCATCAAGTAATGTCCACCAAAAGAAAACATTTGTGCTCTGCAAAATGCATTTCAAACTAATGTTTGCTAATGAAGGGAGATTCTAATTGCAACTGTTAAGATTGATTATAACTGAGCATTAAAACTTACAAATCCTCTTTCAGAGAGTGATCAAAGGTGTATTTGACCTTAACATCCTCCTGATCAGAGAGAGATTTTGGGTCTTGGCATATCTTTGTACGATAGCAAAGGGCTTTTGGGTGCTTTGGGACATAAGAGCACTTAATTAGTACTACTTGAATACTCTTTATAAGCAAACAAATGTTAACAAAATGTATGTGCATTGTTTTCTTCTACATGACATTGGGCCATATCATTCACTTACCACAATCAGTAATTCTTCTCTGCTTGCAGGGAAGAACCATGGAACTTTCTGCAAATTTGTTCACCTTCGTGTGCCGGGTTGAATAGCTTACTGAGGTCCCTACACCATCAGTTTCATCTTTGTATTTATTCCTACATAATCTACCTCGATAACATCATCACTAGATTCAACACCATTATAGTGTTCCTTCACAACATCATTGACTTGCATAGGGTTAGATGATGGCAGATCATCATTGATACTATTTCCAGCCTTTTTTTATTCCACATTCGCCGGACATGTGTCTCTATTATCTTCATTTGTTTGTTTAGGTGTGGCAAAGCCTTCCTCAGGTGTGGAAGAATATACCTGTGATATAGAAAAATATAAATCATGGAGGATAACCTATTAATGCTGACTGTTAATATAAAATCTAAACTTTCATTGTGTAGAGTTTATAACATGTTAACAATAATAGAATACAATAAAATTTAATAGGCAAACCATCACCAATTCTTTCAGTTGTTTTTCTAAACGAGTGTTCATTTCTTTCAAGGCCTATAGGATTGCCATATTATGTTAGACACGAACAATATAGGAGCTCTATATTCATATTGAAAAATGTAATTTACAAGTATATAAGATTTACCTCAACTTGGCTTTGTAGCATCTCAATCTTCCAGTAGATTGAGTCAAAATGCTATTCTTGCTCTGCAAATGTCAACTAAAAATTAAAAATTTGATTTCAAAGTGCAATAAAAAGACAAAAGAAGTAATAAGAAATACTTTGAGCTTTGACTGTAGGACAACAATTTCCTTCCTAATATTTAAGTAAGGGAAGCTTAGCCCACTCTGGAAGAATGAGAAGACATTCATGATGTATCTTCTCAAAATCCAAATCTAAGTAAAAAGAAAATAGTTTAACATCAGCATTACATTTCAAAAGGACTGATGCACAGCATAAATAATGTGACAAATACAAAAAAAGAGCAGAAACTAAACATACCTGCAAGAAACCCAAACAATAGCTTGCTTGTGATCTACCATTTACATGCACATCAGTGAGAGCACCCTTAATTGCTTGCGTGCATGCACCCCAAGCATATAGTCCAATTTGAGCAACCATCATTGTGCTGCTTACAGCCATGGTCAGCCGCTGATTGCTTTGATAGGAATTCTAAAATTTGAATATAGATGGTCGATGATTTAGATCACTTGACTGACACCCAAAAGCGACTTAATTTTCCCTAGGGCCAATTGAAGACGCGCAACATTCGCTTGTTGTGGCCATGAAAATCTGAAAAAGGAAAAACCAAATAGCAGCCAAACCAAATGAAGTCATGCACATAAAAAATCTTATACACATATGTGTATAAGATCACTACCCATACATACATACATACATACATACATACATACATATATATTACTTGTTGTAATAGCTACAAAATTAGTAAACTAATAAACCTTTTACTAATTTATAGGTATATTTTTTAATATTTCAAAAACATAACTATATCTAACACTACAGGTAAAAGTTGTTGGTCTATCTATAAATGCCCATGAGAAAGTATATTAAAACAACAATATAAAAAAATATTTTTTAAAATTTATACAAAAATAATTATTTATTTTATAAAATGTGAACTTTTTGTCTACTAAACTTCAATCCACATGTTTGTATCTTCTTTAGGAGGCCAAGAGTTTCCTCTTTTATTACTTAATTTTTCATTATATCACTGTCCTCCAAAGAAATAGGATTAACATTTGTATAGCAATCAAACAATGTTAACGCATTAATATTCACTCTTAAATTACTGTGACCCATCCAAATTTTGACTTGGATGAATTTTGGATTCCTAGCTATGAATCCAAAATTCATCCAAGTCAAAATTTGGATGGGTCATAGTAATTTAAGAGTGAATATTAATGCATATAGTTAGGAATCCAAAATTCATCTAAGTCAAAATTTGGATGGGTCATAGTAATTTAAGAGTGAATATTAATGCATTAACATTGTTTGATTGCTATAAAAATTTTAAAAATTGTAATTAAACATGTATAGCTTCAAAAATATTCTATACATGTAGATGGATAGTTTTATAAATTATTATAGTGTTCTAATACTCAAGTAAAGGGAGCTAAGTGCCTTTCATATTTTATAGATAATTTTATATTTTTATAAATGTCGTAGCTTACATAAGACAATGCTAATTATAATGATTGGATTGGATTTTATTTAATCAACAAGGTGGGCTCGAATGAAGTGATTTTGGTGGAACTGGTTCCTTTGATTCACTAAACAACTAAGTGGTTTATATCTTGGTTCTGATTAGAATCTCAGGTGTGACATTGACTAGGCCACTGATTTAAAGCAATAATGGTGTCAGTGGAATGCAAACTGATGGCTCCAGGGAGTGGCTGATCTAGGTGGGATATGGTTTTCTCATTAATATACCACTTACTTGGGAGCGGATCTCAACTACGCATGTGGCGGCCCATGCTAACAAAACAATAGAATAAAGCATCTCTCCATTTCTCTACTAGCTACAAGATGGGTCAAAATTGTAGAATACTTGCAGAGCGCATTCCCCATTTGCAGGCTATAGCTAAGTGATGGAAATAATATAATTAATTAACATATGATATTGAAATATCATTAATAGAAGACTTACCTCTTTTGATCTTGATGTGATTACAATCAAAATTGATCTGCAGAAGACTTACTTAGATAAAGTGCAGGCTACCAGAGTCTGCAACAGAAAGCACGTTACAAATCCCAAGGACCATGATGATGATCCTAGAAAACTCATATTGGAACCTAGAGAATGCCCTAATTTTTTAGGGAAAGGAATGGCTTAGATGTGCTAGGGTTTTTGTTGCATCCAACCCCTTATAGCAAAAGGGGTTTCCCTTTTTATAAAGAACTTATCTTTAGTATCCTAAACTAATTAGGTAACCACTCTCCTAAAAGCAACCTACATATTTTGCCCCAACTTGTGGTGTGGATGAACACCAACAACTCCCACTCCTACACACCCACATAGTGTATGCCATTATATAGCAAGCATTCAAAACCAATCTTATCTCTTCATAGAGAGAAATGGAAGGTGTGACCAAAATGAGAAAACACAAAGTTAAGGAGCATTATATTAAGCCATCATTAATTTAACATAGTAGCTACCTTATGAATCTCATTATACTGCAAATTATCACATCACACAAGATTCAAATACCTCTGATCCCATAATTACTAAATATGAGCGTGTTTGAATCATCTTCATTTGTTTGTACTCATGATTATACTAAACAACAAATATTCATATGATTGCCCAGGCAATGAGCTACAAACCAACTATGTAAATCAAATAATTTTTCTTTAGAATCTTATGTCAATTCATCTTAACTCCACTGCTTTCCTAGAATAGTCCACTGGAGCATTTAGATATGCTCCTTAGATGCAGACTAAGATAGCAACATCAAGTTTTAATTTCATAACATAGACCTAAATTTCTGAGGGTATTAATAGGATTCAAACAATCCACAAAACTCATACAGTACCAAAGTAGGGATCTATTTGATCACTCCTTTCAATCGTCGACTTGAATATATGCAGTATGAAATGCATGCTATGGTGGAGCTTCCACTTAGATTAGCCATGCTCTCAACACCATACAGACCTTGTCCAGATGCTCCCACTCACGTCTGACCTACTCATTTTTCAAGATAGATGTTACATAAGCATCTTCTTGTCTAACTTGGGTTTGGTTGTCCAAGGCTACACGGAGGTATGGAAATTCTCTACATTCGACTAAGTAGTCTCATCTCTTTCCATTAGAGGCGACTCATAAAATTATAAAATGATTCTTACACAAAGGCCATCACTTATGAACAAGATCAAAAGTAATACATCTAGAGTCTCATCCTGCCTACTACTCAAGCATCAGAGAGATCACTCATGTGAGAGAGCTGACCAACATGCCTAGTGGCTATTATTAATGAAATATGGGCTATCACATAGATAATACACAAAGTAATAAAGCATGCATACAGTAGAATAAAAGGAAACAAATCTTATATTGTTTATGTAAATGCATCAAAGTAATACAATGTCATCCATAAGATGTTTAGAGACAAAAGTAACAAGTACAATAACTCTTAGAGCAAGTAATAAACTTATCATTTGCACCTAAATGAGTTTCAATCCCAAAGTATTAATATGTCTACAGAACAAATCTCCTGGAATGGGCTTGGTGAGCAGATCCACAACCATATCACGCGTTGGGATATACTCTAAAACCAATTGACCTTTTGCAACATGATCATGTATGAAGTGGAGCTGTGTGTCTATATGCTTTGTCTTGCCATGGTACTTTGGATTCTTGGCATATGGGATAGCAACTGTGTTATCATGGTAGATAGTAATAGCTTTATCTGCATGCGTCATCACATCAAGATTCCCTAAGAATCTCCTTAACCATATGGCCTCCTGTACTGTTGCTGTACAGGCTACGAACTTCGACTCCATCATAGATAATGAAACTAAATCCACCTTCTTACTTCACCATGAAATCATCCCACCTCTAAGGAAAAATGCATACGCTAACACAGGATTACGTCTGTCTCTATCAATAGGCTCATCAGCATCAGTAAAACTATATAATTGAAGATTTCTGCCATGACAGCACAGCTAAATTTGTTGTTCCTTTATGATAGTGAAAGATCATTTTAACTATCGTCCAATATGCAGATCCATGGTTACTTTGATAATGACTAACCACACTAATTGCATGGGCTAGATCAAGTCTTATACACAACATAGTATACATTAAGCTACCAACTGCAACGATAATCATCCTTTCTCTTTCTTCCCTAGTCGTAGGACACTGTTCAGCACTAAGCACAAAACCCTTCTGAATGGGAGTATCAACAGGCTTGCTGTTATGCATTCAAAACTTTCTAAAATATTCCTAATATAGGTTTCTAGTGACAAAGCAAGGAATTGTTTAGATCGATCATGAATAACCTAGATACCTAATATAAACTCAGCTGGTCCCAAATCCTTCATCTCAAAGATAGAGGAAGTATGTCTCTAGTAGCATTTATCATTTCCATATCATTTCCAGCCAAAAGTATATCATTAACATATAATGTGAGGATGAGAATCTTATTCTCTATCCTTCTGACATACACACAATGGTCATCGTCTACCATCGAGAAACCCAAAGTCAAAATGGTTTCTTGAAAATGAATGTACCACTACCTAGATGATTGTTTCAGACCATAAATAGAACATTTCAAGTGACAAACCTTGTAACTTTCCCCTTTGATCTGAAAATCCTCAGGCTGATCCGGTAGATCTCATCTAGTTCTCCATTGAGAAATGCAGTCTTAACATCTATTTGGAGCAATTCAAAATCTAGATGAGCTATGATGGCTAAAATGAGACGAAGTGAAGCGAATCTCACAACAGGAGAAAACATGTTATCATAATCTACACCCTCTTGTTGAGTGTAACCCTTAGCTACTAATCATGCCTTAAACTTATCAATGGAACCATCGCATTTTCTTTTAATTTTAAAAATCCATTTATTACTAATTAATTTACGTCCTGGTGGTAAGTTTATTAACTCCCAAACATGATTTTTAGGCATAGAATCAATTTCCTCTGGCATGGCTTCAAGCCATTTTCTTGAATCAGGTGATGCTAAAACTTCAGAATATGTAGTTGGCTCTAGAGAATTTACTACAATCAAGTTCACTAAGAACTCATCCTTGATCTCAAAATGTCAATAAGGAACATTTTCTCGAGCACTTCTCCTCAATCCATGGTTCTCAGGATCATATGACTCTCCAAGTAAATCCTGTAATGAACTACTCTCACTATTCCCTACCATGTAAGGAACAATTGAGAGTTCTTTATCCTGTATATTTGATGAGGATGGGTTGTCAGATGAATCTACCAACTCATACAAATTAAGATCAGCTTTAATTTCACTAATTCTAGGAAAATCCTCTTCTAGAAAATCCACATCTCTAGAATTAATTTCTATCATTCCTCCATTTGGATGTTCACCATACATCACATACCCTTTTGAATGTTCAGTGTATCTTATAAAAACACATTTATAAGACCTAGGACCCAATTTTTCATGTTTACGTGATGTGTTGTGAACATATCAAGCACAACCCCATGGCCTTAGGTTATCCAAATTCAGTCCTATACCATTCCACAATTCATATGGAGTGGT
This sequence comes from Pouteria campechiana, assembly GCA_036873735.1. Taxonomy (NCBI): domain Eukaryota; kingdom Viridiplantae; phylum Streptophyta; class Magnoliopsida; order Ericales; family Sapotaceae; genus Pouteria; species Pouteria campechiana. The sequence continues at coordinate 3,948 of JAYJMB010088751.1, read as the reverse complement.
TGGAACCAATTTTGAAGGTTGGAACCAATTTTGAAGTCACACGGTTCAAGACATAAGTGACTGTCATGAGTGTATCTCCCTAAAACTTAACTGGAAGATTAACCTATATCATCATGGACCTAACCATGTTCAAAAGGGTACGATTCTTATATTCTGCAACCCAATTTTGTTGCAGAGTGTATGGAATTATTAATTGCAGCTTAATTCCTTTTATCTCACAATATTCTCTAAACTGATCAGATAGATACTCTCTCCCCTTATCAATTTGGAGAACATTAAGGTGAGAGATTTTCTGATTCTCAACTTCTGCAACAAAGCGTTTGAAGCACTCGAAAGCTTCAGAACGATGAGATAAGAGAAATGTATATCCATATCATGAGAAATCAGCAATGAACGTGATAAAGTAACATGCACCATTTCTAGATCTCATGTTCATAGGACTACAAATATCAGAATGAATCAAATCTAAAGGATATAAAACTCTCATAGCCATACCAAAAGGCTTTCTACAAGCTTTTCCTATTATGCATGGCTCACAAAAAGGAAGTTCAACTTTGGAAAGTGAACCCAACAATCCATTTCTTGCTAAATGGACTATTCAATCCTGGCCAATGTGTCCTAGTCTAGCATGTCATTTTGCAGATTCAGAAATAACAGTAAAAGATGAAGAGAAAGATGTAAAGATTGCTACATTTTGCCAAAATATTTTGAGTCTAATTCTAACAAAAAGAACTCATTACTTGTTGTTCCTTGACAAAATAATGTTCCATCATACTAAATAGACAAACCATTACTATCAAATAAGAAAGAATATCCAAAACTAATTAACTGTCTGATAGACTACATCGAATAGAAGGTGCATGAAGCACATCATGTAGGAGCAACATGTGCCCATTACGCAGATTAAGTTAATATGAACCAACTCCAAGAACTTCTTCTTGCACTCCATTCCCCATTGTGACATATCTCACGCCGTTTGGAAGATAATGATAGTCTAAAATCTCAGCTCTATCAGCAGCTATGTACTTGGTTGCACCTAAAATCCAAGCATAAGGAGAGTGAGTCACAAACACATGTGAACAAACAAATATTATACCACCAAGGTCAGGACATACCTTCTTTGGTGCACTGCACTCATTAGCGAAGTTACCTTTCTCTCCACAATTATAGCACTTTAGTTTGGATTTATCGTTTCTGACAGTGCACTTACCTTTGGACTTCTTTGACTAATTGCCTTTGGACTTCTTTGACCACTTGATTTCCTCCATTCTTCCTTTTACGTTGGGTCCACAACCCTTACATTATCAGGGAGATGAGACAATCATCACAGCAGGGTGACTCGCCTGAATGCACTCCGCCTCCAGTTCCAAATGTCTAGAAATATCTGCAATTGTCTTGATACTCTCATTATGAGTGAGCATCAACTTAACTTGAGTCCACTCAGGATTAGGTAATGAACATATGATTTGCAGAATTTGTTGAGCCTGTGAGAGTTCTACTCCAACTGATGTAATCGCTTTTGCCATATTAGACATTTCAGCAATATGCTCAGTCATGGTATATTTGAGGTTCAGTTTATACTAATTGTACTTCATCATTAAGATACGTGACCTAGATTATGAAGTACCCCCAAAATGATTATGCAGTTGATCCCACATTTCCTTGGCAGTTGGAAATTTCTCAAATTCCCTAATCAAAATATTGTCCATGCAAGCAAGCATCAAGAATCGAGCTAATCGGTCCTTTCTGAGCCTATGTTGTACTATATTACCCTTTGTAGGGGGTTCCTTAACCTAGGTCAGATGACCAAGTAGCTCTTGGTCATGGAGAAGGTAGTGAACCTTCCTATGCCATATATCAAAGTTATTCTCATTCAATCTTTCACCTTTTATGAGATCAATTAGGAAACTTTTCGTGGTCATCTATAGATATTGCAAAAAAAAATAGCCTTAGCCCAATATTTCTAAGCATAACATTGAAATTTCTTAAATTCCTTGATCAAAATATTGTCCATGCAAGCAAACATTGAGAATCGAGCTAATTGGTCCTTTCTAACCCAATTTCATAGGCTTCCTTATTACGCCTATGTTGTACTATATTACCCTCTGTCGGGAGTTCCTTAAGCTGGGTTAGATGACCAAGAAGCTCTTAGTCATGGAGAAAGTATTGAACCTTCTTATGTCATATATCAAAGTTATTCTTATTCAATCTTTCACCTTTTACTAAATCAGTTAGGTAACTTTTAGCGGCCATCTACAAATATTGCAAAAAAAACAATAGCCTTAGCCCAATATTTCTAAATATAACATTCTCATATTATTAAAGACTTCTAAATTCCTTTCTAAATCTCAAAATTGAAAATTTTGCTTAACTCATAAATCATCTCTTATAATAAAGAAAGAAATAAAGCACCTAAAATAAATGAAAATGTACCACATAATTATACACCCAATGTAATTAATAGCTAATTCAATCTTATATTCCACATTGACATACATAAAAAATGTCATGAATATCATATATCATCTAATCAATAAATCATCAAGATAATAATTAACATGTAAATAAATAGATCATTCAACTAGTCAAACCACATAGGTTAATTAATTTATGCATTAAATATATTAATTGCATAAAACACCTATCCCTTTCAAAGTTGTTCACTAATAACTAATAGTCAATACATATTTTTGGTAATCTGATCCAACCAATGAATCCAAAGCATTCAAAAACATAGAAAACAACTATTTAATCACTAAAATCTGAGTTCTAGGGACATAGATCTTATCAAAACAATTTGCACATGAATAGTACTATGCATGAATAGTGTTCTCGGAACAATGGTATGAACAGTGCGAAATAGTGCATGAACACAATTAAATAGTGAAAAATAGTATCAAACAATGATAAACAATATGAACAGTTTCCAAACAGTGATAAAAAGTAGTATCAAATAGTTTATAAACATAAACAGTATTTAAATACTATAAAACAATGAGTTAAAATTGTATAATAGTAATTTATATTGTTCATATTCCTTTTCATGTTCTACACCAATCATTTTCAAGTTCATCACTGATTAGAGAAAAGAGATTTCACGCAGATCTCAATTCATGCATGAATCCCAATATTACATAAATTATTGCAGTCCTACCTAGCATCAGAAAATCAAACGATCACTGAAAATTCGGCTAGCACTTAATGTTAAAACAATGGGTTGCAAACTCCAACTCTTTTAACTGAAATCGTGGGGTCACCCATCTAGCTATGTTACATGTGGATTTCTAGGGGGAGTGCAATGTAGATTGTGGTAACACTAATACTAGCGTGAGTAGGGAGACATGGCTACGACGTTCATGCGGTGCAATAGCATGTACAAGGGCTATTTACATACATGTGAATAATAAAACAATAACGCAATCCTTGTTAACACCATACATTCATGCAAAAAAAATATGGCATGTATTTTAAACATTTAATTAACATGAACTCATCATGCTAAATCCCATCACTTTTAATCTCAATATTAAAAGCAACAAATAAATATTTTAATCCCTTACAATATCAATATATCTTTTTAGGGATTACAAATTTATCAATCCAAGAACCCCAAAAATAAAATCATGAAAACAAATTTCATGGCTTTCTTCTTAGTAAGAGATTTAAAACAAATTTAAATCTAGGTGAATCACATACATAGACAGCTCTGATACCACTGATGGAAATAATATAATTAATTAACATATGATATTGAAGGATTGTGAATAGAAGACTTACCTCTTTTGATCTTGATGTGATTACAACCAAAATCGATCTGTAGAAGGCTTACTATAACATCCCGCCCTCCTCGGGCTGTTACTCCATTTTACATCATAAATCCACATGATCATACCATGATTTTCCCACCTCCAAGGTGGGTTGCTTTGATATTTTTTTTAGTTGACCTAA
>JAYJMB010088750.1:0-18924 GCA_036873735.1 Pouteria campechiana | reverse complement strand
ATCGGCCAGCACATTTATGGATCAATATGTAGCAACCATCGGCCAGGGGTGGTGTGGGCCGGCGGGGTGCTACAATGGACTACTCTTTAAAGAACATAGAGGATGACAATGTTGGGTTAGCCAAATGGATCACTACAATTATTTATCTAACCCACTCTAATACCATTTGTAAAGTCTCGTAGGATGGCTTAACCCAAGAGGGAAGGGGTGAATTGGATAAATAAAAATTCTTTGCTTAACCACAGTTGGATCATTTTTCTCTTTTTGTGCTTGTGTGCGGTGTGGGGTAAGATGAATAATAAAACAGTAAAATGTAAAAAAATAAAAATAAACACACACACAGATAGGATGATTTTTATAATGGTTCAGGACTCCGTCCCTATATCCACTCTTCTTAGAACACCAACTCATTGTGCTTTGGGTTCAACTATACCCCATACAATGGAATGCATAAGTGTCCCCAACACTTCTTCTAGATTCTAGTTGCATAGGGCATAAATAAGTGTCTCCGACACTTCTTCTAGTTTCATGAGCTCACTAGGAAACTCACCAATTTCAAAGATCATAGGCAAACTTGGTAATTTTTCTGAACTCACTGTTTTTGAAGCTCACCAGCAAACTTGATGGTTTTCCAAAAATCACCAACAACTCATTACAACATGGTTTATCGAGTTTACCGCAAACTCTTTAGTTTTCAGATTAACCAGAAAACTATTACTCGTTTAAGCACAAGGGAAGATATGGTCTCTCTTTCAACTCTAACAATATAAAAAGATCTTCCCAAAATATAAAAATAATGGACATAAAGATTTGCAAATTAAAGCTCATAAAGAATAGATGACGGTTTAAGCTCTTGGCCATGAGTGGAAAGATTTGTATAAAGTTAAAAATATTTGAAATGGGTTCCTTCACTACCTTTAAATCGTCTTGCTTCTTCTCCTTAAAAGCTTCTTCAAAATCTCGATCATTGGAGAAGATAAGATCCATTGAATGCAGAAACGATAGCAACATTGAATAAATAAGACCATTTGAGTTTTCTGCCATTGAAGTCCAGGTCTTTTTGATCTGTCTCAAGCTGTTGCATTGCCATTCAGAAAAGAGGATGCGCTATGATAAATGTGTTCTTCATTTAACTCATCACAGATTTGAAAAACTTACAACGCCTCTTATTGCCAGAAATGGTGATTGATGTATGTCTACACAATGATGGCGCAAGTGCAAATGTCATTTGTATGCATACTCACATAAATCAATATTCCTTTGAAAAGTCACAATCTCTCTCTATCTAAATTTGTTTGCCATAAGTTGCAAATGAATTCTTCCAAGGTTTGTCTATCAGTTAAACTTCTATAAGAACGATTTGTCTATTTAAGTAGCAGATGTGGTTTGATGCAAACGAAGTTACACTGACTGATAGACAAACACTTCCTTGTTTACCACAATTCCTTCAGAAGATTTGTCTGTTAATCGATCCTTTGTGTATATGCTTTATCTGTTGAAAATAATAAACTAACTTTGAATGGTGCTGACAAAGATGAGCTAATCGATTGAAAAACAATTCCCTTAATATAAACAGACGAAGTAGGATATGCTTCCTTTGTTTTTCATCATCTGTTGGAGGTAATAGATGAAGTTCACTTAGTCTTGCACTTAACATACAAAGTGTGATTTTCTTCTTTTGTTCCTTGTTGTCTGTTGAAGGTGCCAGATGAAGCTTACTTCAAGTTCTCAAATAGACAAAGTGTGGCATTTGTCTAGTGTAAGTGATAAACGAAGTGTATTCTGCTTTATCTTGGATAGAATACTTTACACATTGCATTTGTCTGTCGTAGGTTATAGACGATCGTGCCTTTATTTGTTATAGTCCATTTTGATCCAAGTAGCTCTTTGTCTATTCAGCTTTGTCTATCCTCACTATGCAGCTACTATATCATCTTCTGCTTTGGTTGATACTTTGTCTGTTGTGATAGACGACCATTTGATCGAAAAATGAGACAAAGTTTTGTAGCTTTTCTACATACTTCGATCAACATAAGGGGTTTGTTCTAGCAACTTTCTCGGTTTTTCAATCTTGATTTGTCTGTCTTAACCCAGCTGAAGTTGCACTCCCTTTTATCAAGCCTTCTTATCTTCAAACGAATTTGTTCTTCTAACTGTTGGTCAAACAAAGTCTCTTTTCTCATGCATGGCCATCTGGGCGGCTACTTTTTTGTCTTTCTTCATTTGTCTGCTAAGTTGTTGAGTTGTTTCTTCATCCTTGCACTTTGTCTTAGACAGACATTGATCAGATTAAATATAAGTGATCTATATTTCTTGAATATAATTTAAGCACTCTGATTATGACTTCTTCTTTAACTTTTTGTTTTGCATTTTTCTGTTAATATTTTCTCATTAAAGTTAATAGACAACGCAAACTCGTTATAGCACATCTTCGAAGCCTTGTTTTTCTCCCATGCTTTTATTCATAGAAGCTTGTCTTAGACAATTGCAACATTTCTTTATTTCTTGTCTTCTACTTTCTTCTTCTTCTTTTTCTATGATTTTCATTAGTTTAGCTCCTTTTGAAATATAGCAGATATTTGTAGCAGTTTATTGCAGACAATCATTATCCTGTACTTGACCATTTCTGCACTTGCTACATTGTTAGCTCTCATATATAATATTAGAATGTATTTTATCATTACGCGATTGTAACTTTTTGTAAAGTAAAGATAATATACATCTTTATGAAAGCTTAAATAATTATGGTGCTTAATATGAATTAGCAGATTTATGCAATAAAGATTAATTAATGTTTATAATATGCGCACCATAAAGTAAGGAATGTATGCTTGTGTAATCATTCATGGTTATGTGTTTATGCTAATTAATGTTTATTAATTCATAAACATACATATGATCGATAGAGATTTAAGCATATAAGTTTCTTATTTTAATACAAGTTTTGTTATCATCAAAATCATATATAATTCTAACAGTCCCGGCATGAGCACTCCAACACTTAAGTTAGTAAGGGACCTTAATAAGAGGTGTGAATAGTAGAGAGAGAGCTTTGAGAGCCTAGAGATCTTAGAAAGTTTCTTCTAAGAGAGTGCATATCTAATGTATTTATAATCGTGTATAGGGGATATATGCAATCTATATGCAAGTGAGATGATGATTCCTGTATAAGGGAGGATTCTAGAAGAAGAATAAACATCCCAAGTCCTTATTTCATAGGATTACGTAATAGCTGGAAGAGGTATCCCATCTATATTGGGATCTTATATGACATAATGTCAGCTGGATGCTTGGATATCTATGTTAAAGATTCCAAATAGTATATATATATATATATATACATACACACACATGCTTTCAATCATTATCTCTATTCTTTAATTATTATTTTTATTTTTTCAATCATTTATCCTTATTTATTTAATATTTTTTAATCATTAATCATTATTTTTAATTAATTATTTACTTTTTTAAATACATATTTAATTTTAATCATTATGCTATTTTATCTTTTTTACAATGAGCTATACACCCGAATATATGTTACTTTCACCTATTCAAACATACACTCCCACAAAATAAAGAAACATGTAAGTACCTAATTCTAAATCTATACATTTCAAAATTTTCTTACCAGATGAAGAAATGCTTATGTAAAAATTTTCCATATTTTTATATTTCAATAGATGGATTCCAGTGATTTTTATACTATATAAATAATTTTAATCCTTTTTAAATGGTATGAAACCAGCAAACCGCTAAATAAAATGATTTTGAGTAACCTAATCAAATGGGCAGTATTGAGTACCATGGCTGCATTGTATTCCATTCTTTCTTAAAAGTGGAGCCAAAATAAAAATATTACGTAAAATCATTAATTCTATGTGATCGTTTGTATTGAAGCATTTTGCTTATGAATTGCCTGCCACCTAATCTCAACTCTTACTTTCAAAATTTTATTACTCATTTAACAAGGAGGATAGCCTCCATCAAAGCCGTGGTATGCGTAATTCTTACAATTAGAATGGTGTCGTGTTGGGCAAATGTCTACGGCGTCAACATAAGATTGCAATATTAACCTTCACTGTATGGCCTATAGGGTTACCTAGGCGAGGACAGGAGATAAATTATCACGCTGACGGCGGACAAAGCCTTCCGCCCACCAAAACTCTGCTAAAGCGCAGGCGGAGTACCAGGCATCGTCGTCCAGCCATATTTCTTCCGAAAATATGAACAACAGAACTAAAATCTAAACTCTTGGAAGAAGATGTTTCGACAAATAAAGTAATACTTTGAAACATTGTGACTGATAATCGATCAAGGATGGAAGAATTCTCTAATATGTACAAAATTCTCAGATCGATCTACTAGAGTTGTTGACATGATAATTACCGTGGTCCAAATGTCTTTGAAATAGCTTCACGTTGAGTTATTTTTTATTTTTATATTTCGTAGCATCTTCATGATACGGCAAGTGGGTGAGAAGCACGTATTCCGCCGAGAAGTTATGGTACTCCCGACTGTAACTGGTCAGCTTTCTTACACAGCTCGACGAAGTCGTCTACTTCTAGCAGCCTGTGAAGAGCAACAACCCCAAACAGTTATTCTTCGCGAAGAAACCAAAAATCTCTGAAATTAGAGGAACCTCTGGATTCCGTTATTGGGTATGTTTCAATTTCATCTCCCAATTCATCATTTTGAAATTTGTGCTTCGAACGGCATGGAATTCCTAAATCGGAATGTTTCATTATTTGTGTGATTCATGGAGCATATATTTTAGAGTTTTACTTGCTGAATGGCGTCAGCGTTCCATCTTTCTTTCTTTCCAATTGTTCTATTTGGGTTTTACAAGGACAAAGTTTCATGGTATCTGGAATGCTGCTCTACGAACTTCGTACGGCGATTTTGTTAATGGGTCCTGGTTGAAATTATTTAGACTCTAACATCTCTTCGCAAACTATTCAGTGTTCACTTCTGGTTTGTCTGTCCCACAATGCAGTGTTTTTTATTTTTCTTTGTTGGATTAATTGCTCTTATAATCTTCTTGAATTTCATGCCATCCCCTTTTTTTCCAAAATTCATGCAACTTTAGATATATCTAAGCATTCGCCTTGGGGTTTTTGTTTGTCATGTGTTCGATGTGATAATTCCTCTTTTCATCATTCATGGGGATGTACGTTTTTAACAGATTGTCTCAATTCTTCTCTGTTTTAGGCTATACATGATGTGTGACGTTTCTAAAGATTTCCTCTGAATGGTAGAGTTGGAAGTCTGACGATGATGGAAATGATTCAGGAGAAGACAAGTCATTTTTCAATCTGTATCTGTTAATTTATTCTTATGGGTATTCTGGAATCAACAGATTTATGTACATCATAGTGGAATTTAGTTAATCTGGTCTTCAGCTATTGTGTTTGTGAAGAGATGTTGAGTCGAGGTTGGAGATGGGCTCTGGGTGTGGTATATATTGTCGCTGTTGCAGCTATATGGATTGCGGCTAGCTATATTGTTCAATTTGTTGTTGATGAGGGTGTTTCTCCTTTTCTCATAACCTACATTTGTAATTCTTTGTTTGTCATCTACATACCTATAGTTGAAATCGTGCGCTATTTCGAGGATGCTGTCTGTATTTTTTGGTTTAGGAACAATGGTAAGAATGGTTTCAATACCGGACAATTGTTAGATTCACAGAAAGCTGCTCTTTTGGGTGGGGATGCTAATGCAGAAAGAGATGGATTGAATCAGTCTGAAATTGGATTGAATCAGTCTGAAATTATTCATGAGGAACATCTAAATTGGTACTATGAATCTGAAAGTGCAGGGCAGGTTGGCAGAAATAGGAGTAGGGAACTGGATGCAAAGGGACGTTGGACAAGAACTAGAATGGCTAAGGTGGGCATGTTGATATCTCCGTTTTGGTTTCTTGCACAACTCACTTTCAATCTCTCTCTCAAGTATACAACTGTGACGGTAAGCATCTACCCCAATTTTTTTCCTTTTCACCTATAGCTTAGCTTCGGATATTGTTGAAGTTTGCTCACCCGAACTCCTGTATGTGAGATCTAAGCCACACTTTCATCAAATATAAATTTTGTAAATCAGGTTACCCATTTTTCAGAAACAATGAGCACACTTGAAAAGTAAATTGATCAACAGTCATGTTCAATTTGCTAGTGTGACACAGATTAGAGCCAACTCACTTTCAGACCACAGCTCTAAGCACCTGGACCTTCTTTTTCAGCAGATTGGATCTTTTAAATGGTGGCCACATGGTCTGCATCACTCCCATGAGCCCATTTGCATTTTCTCTGCTGTCCATATCTTATGGCTCTTCTTTTTTATGTTTTGATGATATTTTGACATGATATCAATTTCTGCTATTGCAGTCAAACACCATCTTAAGTACTGCTTCCAGCTTGTTTACTTTCTTAGTGGCAGTAGCATTTTTGGGTGAGAGGTTCACATTTTTGAAGTTGATTAGTGTTCTTCTCTGCATGGCGGGCACAATAATTGTGAGCTTGGGTGATTCTACAACAGGATCATTGGGACTTAGTGCAATTGCTACAAATCGTCTTCTTGGAGATGTTCTTGCAATTGTTTCTGCAGGCTTGTATTCTGTTTATGTTACCCTAATACGTAGGAAGATACCTGATGAAGACAGAGGAGAAGGTCAAGCCAGCATGGCTCAGTTCCTTGGATTTCTAGGGCTGTTCAATTTATTGATTTTTCTACCTGTTGCTCTCATTCTGAATTTTACCGGACTAGAGCCCTTTCACAGGCTCAGCTGGAAGCAGATTGGTCTCATAGTGGGAAAAGGTTTGTGTCCAAAACCTGTATCAGTCTTTTAATTTGAAATATGTTTGTGAGGTGCTTTGTTTTGACGTAAGCACCAGTTTATCCCTTTTCATTGATGAATAAAATCTGTTAGCTGTTCTGAATTGGCTGTGAGCCTTTTCTTGGTTTTCGTTTACTCGTGGGATCTTTATACGAAGTCAGAAGTGCCCTAGATTGTTTCTACAGATGTACTTCTTGTGTACAGGTTGTGCTTTGGACACCTAAGCTCATTGTGTTGTTAAAATTTGATTTAATCAAGAGGAAATGACAAAATTGATGTATTTCCTTCTGTTCAGAGCCTGGAACTAGGCCTTAAATTGAAGTTATGTTCCTTGCAATTCTTAATTATGAGTAATATTGCTGATAGAGTTGGAATTAGGCTCTTGGATCTGATTACCCCATTTTGTTATGTTAGACCACACCTGTGATTCTTGATTGGAAATGCTTCCAAAATCACCTAATACTTACTTGACTTTTGTTGTGGGCAAGTTGAAAACATAATCTGGTGGACCTAATGATTTTATGAGGCTGGTGCTTAATGAAATCTGATGGAACTAATGATTTGAATAGACTGCTACTTAATGAGATGTGAATTACCAGCTGAACCTAAGATTTTAAAAAGGTTTGCCAAGTTGCTGGTTTTGGTACTTTCATTGGCTTCTTTCCCATTTTTGTTTCTTCTACTTTCGTTTTTGCATCTCACTGGAAACTAGTTGCAGACAGAGCCAAATTCCTAGTCCTTCTGTTTTCAAGGTGAAATTTGAGGCACAAAGATAAGCAATATGTTTCATTTAAGATGATCTTGTGTACCATGTCATTTGAAGTAGCCCGGCATGTAATATGATAATACTTAGATCCAGTAGAAAGGCATCAAATCTTGAGTTTGTTGTTGACAACTTGTGCGTTGCAGGAAACTGGCACAAAACATAGGCAAGACTCTCCTTTAGCAGTATTTCTCCATCAAATGTCTGCATAGTTACTCTCTCTTTGACATTTCACGATGAAAAGTTACCATCACATGATCATTTCCTCTCTGCCTAATTTCTACAATGTGTTCACCTTACTTCCAACTGTAACGTGATGCATCGGTTCTGGGTCTTTATGCGTGGTCATTTATCTAGTTACATCATGAATTTGATTATATGTGCTGTGGCATACAGAAATTGAAGTGTTAGTTTCTAGAGCCTGTCCTTTGTCAGGTTTGCCTAGTGGCATCTTAAATGTGCCATTTTTCATCAAAAAACATGTTTCCTTATTGTTGACATTATTTTCTCTAAGTCTACCATACTGGAAATACATTCATTATGTCTGTGATTTAGAATTGAAAAAATTGAATATGACATACTAATGGCCTGAATATTATACTGAGCTTCTGATGAAGTTTCTACATCGTTTTAGGTTTTGCTCAAGTTTAATGGATTGTCTTTTTTCTGGTAATTAGCATAGGCATTTCTTCATTAATTGTCTTTTGTCTCCTTTTTTTCTTTTTAGCAATTTTAATAGCATTCATTATAAGTCAGCTCCAGTCAATTCGACATCATTGAATTGCTGTAGGAATATTTCTGTTGTTCTAATAATATTTATATTGCGTTGTACAGGTCTGCTGGATAATGTGCTGAGTGATTACCTATGGGCAAAGGCTGTTGTCCTAACCACAACCACAGCTGCCACAGCTGGTCTTACAATCCAGGTCCCAATTGCAGCGGTTGTAGATTCACTGACTGGGTATGCTCCTCATCTCATGGATTATCTTGGCGCTGCTGCTGTCTTGGCCGGGTTTCTAGGGATCAACATTCCCTCTGATGCCTGTTGTGAATCAAGGACTAGCCACCAGGATCAAGAAGCTCAAAATGCCAATGTTGTTGTAGGAAGTAATGGCTTGCCAATTAGTAGGGATGTAATCACTGTTACCTAGCACGATTTCTCTCTTTGAATATCATCTGCAGTCCTGGTACCAACTCTGTTCTCCTATCCTTCTATGTCTAATATTTGGAATTTATGATTTGTCAATTGTGTGGATATACTGAATTCATTCATAATAAAGTTTTCATTAAAAATTCGCCAGATTGCCAGAATTATGCACAAGATACATCAACCTCTAGCTTTTGGGTGTTGCTTCTGCCACATCTTTTGCCATTGTGACATCCATTAAAATCCATCTTGTTGTTGTCATCACATCTTTTTGGTTGTGACAAAATTGCCTCTCTCAACCTGCTTGCAAATATACAGGTACAAGTGACCATGATAGTAATCCTTGGGTGATTATCCACAGGATATACATGATGTTAGTAATCCTTAGGATTATATAGCAATCCCCACTTAACCACTGGCAGGCTGGATTTTTGCACTCAAGGGGAACAGGTGATCACCAGATACGGAAAATATCAATGGGGATCTATGATGAGTTGTTTGATGAAGCTAAAGAGTGCCATTGTCTTCTGGTATGTTTCATAGGATTAACTAATGCCGGAGAATGAAAATTATAAGATGATAAAGAGGGTTGGCTTTGGATTCTTTTTTATCTGAGGGATTGAACTGTTCTACATGCATATTTGCTAGCTCTCTGGAAAATTTGTTATTCCTTTCATTAGAAAGAGAGCTGTTTCAGAGACATCATTCTTCCTTCTGGCTTAGGGAATTCAATTCTTTTCTCATCGAAACACACGATTTTAAAAACTCAGCCTTGTTAGAAGGGGCAAGTGCTTGGTGCATTGGTAAAAAACTCAACACGTAGACATAAAAATGCTTGTTTGAGTCTATGGACAGCCCAGAGATTGGACTCTGTACTTGCAGGATCTGCATCCAACATCAAACCTTTTCGTTGGGATCCAACACCAATTGCAACGCTTCAACAACCAAACTCACTTTTCATTGCATCAAAGCACCCACTTGTAATATGGAGGTGCCAACCTTCTATCGTTTTTGAATGGATATAGCTTTAGTCAGTTAAAGGGGTCTATTTGTAATATTTTGTAACTTAGAAAGTGTATTATATAAATATCCAAAACACGATGGCTAATTTACAATTTTGTGAAGTTGTAGGGTTTATTTTGCAAATTCCTGCAAGGTGAAGTTTGATTCTGATCGAAACTTGGTGATGATGCTTCACGTGTATAAGAAAGCTCAACCACACACTTTACTTTCTAAATTCATCAGCTTTGCAAGCACCACCATACATCCACTTTTGGTTTTTTGATCCACCCTCTGCTGATGATGAGAAAATCTACCTGAGTTTTGATTTTCCAGTTTTTGAATGAATGAAATTATATGATAGCTGGAATCTAAAGCTAATTCGACCCTTACAGTTGGAGAGTGGTATTAAATTGTGTAGAGATACTTTTATGAAAGAGCTTGTAAACAAAGTTTTCCTACGGCTAGATGAGAAGCTTGAATTTCTTTAAAGGTAGAAAGTTTAGCCTCTTCATAGCTTTATGATAATAACAAGATGATGATAACAATAAATGTAATGGTGGTCTCAAAGTAATCCCCACCCCCCGTATTAAATAAATGTATACAAGGTCAAGTAAAAATCAATTTTAAAAAGTATTACTATCACTGCACTGCAACACATGTCAAAAGGGATGATTGCTATTGCCTCTTAGGACCCAATATCTTGGATCTAATCTGTTCATCTTTCCGATCAAACAAAAAAAAAAGGGTCTTCCAACAAGATCATTTGAAACTTTTTGGAAATATTTTTGCAATGGCGTCCTTCCATGTCAAAAACCTAATTTGGAAACTTTAATCCTCCACTTAACTTGTAAAGTCAAGCAACAAGGTCAGATAAAACTGTTTGAAAATATTTTCGCAATGGAGTCCTTTCATGTCGAAAACCTAATTTGGAAACTTTAATCCTCCACTTAACTTGTAAAGTCATGTTTGAATCAATTGTAGATGGGTAGATTGATTTGAAAAGCACATAAGATGGGTAAGGCATTTATTTTTTCTATTACAATTTCAATATTATGACAAAATTGTGAACATTTATTCATAAAAGCATAAAACTTTATGTTTATGAGGAATATTTCAATAGAGCATGTTATACCAAAGTGAATTGGTATAACCTGTCAATTTAGGCTTTATCTTGGTAATTTTATAAAATCCATTCTAATTATTATATTTAGTATTAGATATCTAATGAAGATATTGGAAATTATTATAATTGGAATCTTGTATGGGCTACACCACTTGAAAAGGTATAGAAACATGTGTAAAATTTGAAATTTATTTGGATTTGTTCACTCAAGCATTAAAATATTATAAAATCCTATATAATCAGTATTATAAATAAGATTAACATCTTAGAAGATTTAGATGCTTAATTAAAAGTATGTAGGTCTCTTCAAATGATCAAAAAATTTTAATGGCTTATAATTTATTTTAAAATTAATTTTAATTTTATGATCAATTTAAGCTTTCAATCGAGATGATCTTTAAGGTCCTAGATAATGATAAGATTAATAGTTGGGTAAGATTTTTTAAGATCATTAAGACAATGCCCAAATTGGAAGGTTGTACCAATCATACATGCTCTACCAAAGCGAATTAGTATAACCTCCCAATTTGGGCACAATCTTGATGATTTTATAAAATACATTCTAACTATTATATTTAGTATTATATATTTAAAAAAGATATTAAAATTGATGGTTTAAATTTTAATCAAATAAATAATGTATTACACTTTAAATTTATTCTTAATTGGCTCTTAGCTATTAGATATGGCTACTTTCTTTATCCAATGCCCTCTGTGTAAAAATACTAATGATTTTAGTTTATCTTATGGCTGCATTTTTTTTTATTTGATCCTCTTTCTTTCTAAATCTATTAATAATTTTGATTTATCTTCTAGGTTATATTTCATCATAAGATGACATGATTCGTCCATCATTATAGCAAATTATTCTTTTTAACTAATTTCTAACATAATAATTACCATTGAACTCGTCCTTTCTTGAAACCGTCAACCGAGAATGGTGCAAAATCACATAAAACAAAACCACTCTTCCGAATAAACCTCCAACAACGTTATCCAAATATGGTAACTTAGCTGCTTATAAATGTAATTTTCTCTCATACATCTTCCATCACCAGCAAAGAGTCATCAAAGAGGTAGTAAGAGAGGGAGAGAGAGACAACTGATAAAAAAAGAGATGGCAGCTTCGACCAAGGCTTCTATTGTGTTGCTGATGTTGGTCTGCGCAGTAGCTTTTTCAGCCCAAACTGGTGAAGCAATAGCATTCACAAGATGCGCTGGAGACTGTATGGATGCTTGCCTAAAGGCAGAGAAAAGCAAATTATTCTGCATTAGCGCTTGTAACACCGGGTGTACGGTTATTTCTAACGGTAAACAATTTTTATTTTCCAATGACAAGAGATGCAACAAAAATAGATCATCATGGTTTTAAATGTTGGTGAATCTCATTAATTATATGTTTATTTATGCAATTTATAACTGGCCAATCTCCGATGCCCAGCTATTGGGGTTTGGAATTGTTGGCATTCATGCAATCCCTACTTCTAACTAGGAAATATTTAAAAATCCTAATAATATACAATTTGTTTGAGTTTAAACCATATTTTTTAACAACAACTGAATTTAAGTCATGATTGAATTTTTCGAGATTTGAATTGCGTTCAGGCCTTCAATGATAGTATTTCCATGTTAATGTAATGTTAATTTAACTTTATAATGTAGGAATATGCTTTCTTTCTCTTTTTTATATTTTTATATTTGTTAAAATTTAGCCAATCAAACTTAATCATTTTCACTGGCAAGGTTATTTACCTAGAAATGGATAAAATGTAGGCAAGAAAGTAAGACAAATTACTTTGTTTCCAAATATGCATCTTATCATGCACGGCATTTTCTTTCACAAATGTTCAAATCATTATTAACTCAAAATGTACAGTAACAATATTAAACCAAGCTTTTCTAGAAACTTCAAAAGAAAAGACAACTTGAGCCCTATCTTAATATATTAGAATTTATGAGAGATTTTACCGACAAGATTAATATATAAGTGGGTTGAGAATTCTATAAATATCATTGGTTTTGTCTTGCTACAATCTGTTAAAACCTAACCTAAGAAGAAGTATAAATTTTTAGGGATATTAGTTAGTTGAGTCGGGAAGTTACTTAAGTTGTTGCTTTTTGTAGTGATTTCACATTATAATGCATATGTTTAACACAAAATATATAACTGTGTTTGTTGTTCTGCAGATCATGCGAGTAGGCCTTTTCAACCAGATGCAGAGAGCAAGCAGTAAAATGCTGAACAAGATAAAGCTTCCATCATCTACTTATATACATTTGAGACAACTAAATGCAATAACTCTCTCTTTGTACTACTATCAATTTGTTGCTCTTGTTGGGTGATGAAATAAAAGGAGCATTCTTCTTATTAATGTGTTTGGTAATTTGTTCTTTTGCTTAACTTAGGATCTTGATTAATACACGAATTACAAGTGGAATGGCAAAGCCATGCCAAAGTGATGTAACAGGCTAGTAAAATACATAGCCAAATTGTATAAGTTATAAGGTGAAGTTAAGAACTCATCGTCCACCCAAATGTTTGCGTAAAACATGAAGCATTCTTCTAACAAAGCTAAATAGATATGAAAGAGACTGAGAAAAAATACTCATGTTTTTTCTTCTGTTCTTGCGTATGAAATGAAGCTCGAAAGGGGAACTAGGGAATTGACTATTGAGTTTAGTAATCTCTTAGCCAATGAATAAGAGCGCAAATAAACACGAAGAGATAAGAATTTCTATGGTGGTTCAGACCCTTTACCAATTTCACTTTTTCTCTTACAGATTGCTAGGTAACATTTACAACAAGCCTTTCTACCACGGGGAAACCCTTTGCGAGCGGACTTTTCAATTAAACTGCAAAACAGGACACGTATCTTGTGTAGGTAGTTGAGCACAAGTTAAAAATTAAATAAAAAGATACTAAATTAGGTTGATGAAGAGAAACTCTTTTGATGTTGTAGAAGATCAATCTTTTAGGCTCAATGGTTTTGAATGGAAATAAAGTTGAGGAAATTTATTACTAGAATGTTTTAAAGTTATTTTGTAACAAGGTTCTTACAACTTCTTCGCTCATGTATTGGATTCAGGATAAAACTAGTCATTTCCACTTTCCTACATTTAATTCATGTAAAGGTCCATTTTTTAAATGTCATTTTCAAATGTTATGAATCAATAGTAGATAATCAATCTGCTATTTCTTCTATCTTCCATGATAGGCCATTTAGCCTTGTTTTTTGCTTTGTTGTTCATGTTAGCTATCCTAATAGCAGTTTTGGGGAAGCTGACAATTTACTATTGATCCCTTATTTTCAAGTCCTAACCCCACATGATCGGTTACCCTTAACGTTAGACCTTTCAAGTATGTAAGGGAAAATGCTAATTTTAATTAGTCTTAATCAATGTAAATACATCAGTCAACCATCATAACATTGCTATTACATGCCACAAAATTATCTACACCTAAAAAATAATTTAAACACTGTTGGGGAACCTAACACAATCCGGTCAAAATGAGAGTCAACATAAGACACGTAAGCGTACGTGCCACATTAGACTCTTCTTATTACACGGAAGTGCGGGATTCACTTATTCAAAATCCCAAATAAATATAACCGAAAGATCTACCATAGCTTCACGGAGATTATGAAGATTAGGAAGTCAAATCTTCTTAAATTTACAGAGATCCGTAGAATCCTAAAGAGATGCTGTAAATAAGAAATCTCCTAAGATTACTACTTCCGTATGAGACATTGCACTACATGCGCCTGATCCAGGTTCATTTATCAATAAACAGGTATGTCTAGGCTAACGACACAAGTTTTCTATTTTTTTTTATATTTTTTAGAGATCTTTACGGACTTGAGCTTGGAGTGTCTACTGCCCGACCACCATGGCACACTCTAGCATCCTTCTCGAATGATTAAAATTTTTAATATTTTTCTCTTCTTTTACTCATTTCTCTCGCAATTAACTAGCGGTTATTTTAACTTTTGTATTTAAAAACCATTAGTAAAAGCTTAATAAGCTATACATTCTTAGTAAGAAATCTTCGCGTAAGTAGTTACATTCAATAATTAGAATTATTTTTGTAAAAACAAGTCATCATTTAAAGCAACGATTTAATTACAGAAGGGCAGAAGGGCCCTCAGATGTGCGAGTGTTGTCATAGGCTTAAATAAATCCAAAATTACCTCACCTCTTTAGACTTGGTGAAAACCACTCCAGTGGTAAGAGAAACCAAAATTTTCAAACAATCTATATATCCCATTGGCAAGGCACAATCGCAGAGGTCAACATTTTATCCCCCCCACTGACATGATCAGTTCAGGTTTCACAAGATGGTGTCTAACATTTAACCCGTTGATATTATAAATAAAAAGCCAAACCATAACAGAGGATCCAATAATATGTCATGACCAATAAATCACATCAAGATCGAAATAAATCCTTTTAGATCATAATAAATCATTAACTTTAGTTAAAATCAACAAATAACATGATTGTCCAATCCCATAAATTCGAAATAAACTAGAAACGCAAAGACCAATTACCTATAATTATGATTTGATCCTAGCAAATCATCACATAATCTCAATCCTAATGAGAAATTCTCAAAACCTTTTTACCTATTTCATATGAGTCCAATCCAGAGATTCCAAAATCAAATTTCTCGGCCAAGTTATCATTATTCTTACCAAGGAAGAAGGGAAATCTCATAGCTTAGGCGATAATCTCAAGATTATCTTGAATTTCTCAGGATTAAATAGTAAATCTCAAAATTATCTTGAATATCTTTCATAAAAATCTAGAGATTACCTTGTGCAGCCTCCAAACAATAAAAAGAAGACTCAAATTACTCCGCGCCCTATTTTTTTCCTCTCTAAACCTATTCCAAAGGCATAAGAAACCATTTTTGAAGCCTCTATTGCCATTTCTACTCCCAAAATTCATACTATAAGCCTTCGATCTGCACCCAAATCACGGACAACATGGTGAGTTTCTCCAAAAAAACATAGATCTCCATCCTAGTTGGTTTTTAGGTGTTAAAATTTTCCTTACAAGGTTCGAAACTCAATTTTAGCATGGTTTATTGTGAATTCGAAGATTCTCTGCATCTGAAGCTTTGAAATCGTGAGAAAGAGGATTAATTGCACAGTTGCAAGAGGTAAAATCTGGTGCACCTAATGATTTTTTGAGGCTGGTGTTTAATGAAATGCAAGAGGTAAAATCCATTTTTTCCTTTTTTTCTTTTTTAAAGCTCAAATTTCCACTGATTTTCATAAAAATAGATTTTTGGGGTTTATTTCTTTTGTTTTATTTACTATAAATGTCATATGTTAATTGCAAAAATTATGTGAAATTATTTAAATGTTTCTAGAAATGTAAAAAGGTATAATATTTATATTTTCATAAATTATTTTATAAATAAATATTTTTTTAGTAATTTTTTAATTTAATAGTTTATAATATAATTAATTATAGCCTTAATTTTTGGTAAATAAATTTTGGGGATAGAGTTCTAATATTTTATTTTCTTAAGGTTTTTTCAAACTTAATTTATCCCAAAAAAATATTTTTAAGTTTTTACAATATAAAGTATATTTCAACCATTTTATTTACTTAAATAACTTATAATAATAATTATTTATAGTTTTAAAATAAATAATAGGTTCATGATATTCATCAATATTTTTATTTTAGGTTCAATATGTCTAATTCTGAGAAAAGTAGTAAAACAAAACCACAAGATATAGCTTGGGATAATGAAAGGGTATCGAAATGTGGTAAAATGTAATTACTGTCATTAGTATATTTTTGCATCATTAGTATATTTTTTTTGTTATATATGTTGACATTTAAAGTGATATTTTTTGTTATAAATGTGAATTCAGATTTATCATAATTTATTATGAAGTTTTATGAAATATTTTCTAATTTTTTTCTAATTTTTTATATTTTAGCAAAATAGTTTGGAGAAATTTTTGATAATTTCTCCAAAATTAGCAAAGTTTTCTCCAGACTTAGCAAAAATTTTCCTTTCAACGAAATTTTGCAAACACTAGTCCAATATATTAATCATAAAAAGATTCTTTCGTCATCACTTATCCTATTGTTTTCTCATCAGTGTATTAAGTATTCAAGTAGATCATATCTACGATCTCTAAGTTATTAACTTTCTGTGATTATTATCCTTTAATTCAACCCTTTGATCCACAATGGGCCATCCGCAAGCTTATCTTAACCAACTTTGCAACAATTAAAATCATGCGTTAATGGCCCCACTTTACTCAACATCATTATAAAATTTTTGCCTCGAATGAATTTAGAAATGGATGAAAATTCGGTAATAGCTTTTTGCCACTTATTTCTTTAATCTTGAGTTGATCTTGTTACTCTTCATAGGAATTTAAGCCATTTGTTAGGGCTCGAAACAACTTTTAATTACACCGTATGTTTAGGTAGGCCAAAAACTATCTTCGATTTTCAGAAGATCCAATTTTTTAAAAATCATTGGTCAAACATTATCACAATTATTGAGTATCTAAAACTAGGGCTCATATGTGTTTCTTTCTTTTCAATATCGCTGCTGCCCAGTTTGTGCACATGGATAACAGCTTTGATTTCCATTTTTGCCAAAAAAATATAGGGTTGATTTCAATGGGTAACGATCCAATCGGCCCATCACGATGACATGACTAAATCTAAATAATTTATCTTAATGATCTT
Source organism: Pouteria campechiana (assembly GCA_036873735.1). Classification (NCBI taxonomy): domain Eukaryota; kingdom Viridiplantae; phylum Streptophyta; class Magnoliopsida; order Ericales; family Sapotaceae; genus Pouteria; species Pouteria campechiana. The sequence continues at coordinate 1,328 of JAYJMB010088750.1, read as the reverse complement.
TGTGTATTTAGTTATTAGACAAAAACATTATCTTGATTAGAATTTTAAAAGGAACATAATAATATAAACTACTAAGAGTAGATGTGAATCTATTAAAAAAAATTTAATCTGCAAGAAATTGGGCATTCATCTGCTCCATTCAAAGTATTATTATTTCATAGATGACTTATAAACTAAATTATAGAATTGAAATAATTATATCAATAATTTTAAATAATTTTTTAATATTTTACACATTGTATAACATTATTTTGCATGGTTATCACTGCAAAAGTTTTCAATTAAAATTATTTTTTTAAGGATTGACTAAAAAAATATTGCAAAATATAATGAATGGCTTGGAACTTAAAATAACATCCTAAAAAGCTTGAAACTTGAAAGGGCGGCACCGAATCATGACCCCGAAAATAGGTTTACCTAAATCTGAGTAATAATTATAGGCTACCCATTCAGAAATTTTATATGAGATTGGCATGCTTTTGATCATTTTCAGTCAGCTGCCAAACTGATGAAGTAGAATCATATGTTGCCCATATTTCTGGGACAACAACAGGAGTTTATTATTGCCGATAACAAATCATAATGACTTAATGAGCTAACCTTTTTAATATATTTCCAAGGGATTGTGAATCCCACATGATGACATGAATTATGTGGTTTGCAACAAGGTTTGCCTTGCAGCATCTGTTTGTAGATTGATTTAAGTTGCCTATTTGTGGTTTAATTTTGGCAGCAATCCAAGTTCACTTTAGCCACTGATTAATACTGGATTTTGAATTCATGGAGCTGGTGGGCCAGAGATAGGCTTTTATTTATTTTAATTGTTTAGTGCAAAACAGCCTTATAATTTATTTGATTTTGCTATAGCTTATTGACTGATGATTGATAAGCAGCTTCAATAAATAAAAAAATAAAATAAGAAAAAAATATTTAATACAATTAAAATAAATGGCTTAAACTATTAAGTTTGTTTAATGTAGCTGAACAGAATGCTAAAATAATGAATAAAAGACTGAAACACCCTCACAAGTCTTAAGCTTAATAAATAAAATATTAATTGATGATAACACAATTAAAATATTTGAATATATTTTAAAAGAATTATTAAATTTTGATTTGACAAATAAATATAAAAAATTAAAATGGATAAAAGTTAAATCAATAATTACTTAGTGTATCGATATATACCATGCATACATCCCCCACATCAAACTCTAGGTGAAATTTTACTGGCATAGATAAGTCTTGTCTTGTTAGAGAACTCTAACACAGATACCTAATTCGTCGGGCTACGCTTTGCCACGTAGGATCTCTATTCAAAAGGGACT
>JAYJMB010088749.1:0-18926 GCA_036873735.1 Pouteria campechiana | reverse complement strand
CCTTACTCACACTACTACAGAAAATTAGATTGGAGCAAGGTTCTAAATTTGGGTGCCCACGACAGCACCACCAAAAAATATATGAGAATAAAAGATGAAAAAGTGGACGAAAAATCCACTATTTTGGGAGTCAACACACTAGAGCCGGCATTGGAAGGAATAGGGGTGGCAGCAAGGGGGCACCAGCAACACCAGATCTAGCGCCAATGGTATAAAAATGAGGATCGGCTATTCGGCCCCAAAGTTGTTCTATTTTCTGAATTTTCCGCCCCGTTCTTTCTTCCCTTTTGCCCTAGCCTTGTTTTGTATGATTTCTAGCCTTTTTAACTAGGAAATAATCTTTCCTAGTTAGAAAAACTTGTGATTTCTATTAAATCCAATTTTCACCCATTTGAAATGTAGAAAATGGAAGAAAATGGAAGAAACATCAGACTTCCACAAATGGAAGGAGCTACATGGAGCTGGGAGCTTGGTCATTCATTTAAGGAGGACGACTGCATTGGTAAGCGGAGGTAAACCCATTCTCCCAACCGAATCTCAGATTTTAGATTTTTAGGGTTTTGGGAAATGGTGGATTTTTGGGATTATTTGATGTATATGATTATGAATTCATGAAAAAATGGGTTAATAGATGGATTATTATGATTTTGCATGAGAACTGAGCTAGGGTTTTTGTGAGCAGTACAATTTGAGGATTTTGTAAATTTTGTTGAAATTATCATGGGATCAATGTTTAAATGTGTGATTATGATATTTTAAGGCATGTTTGGGTCAATTTCGATAAGTGAAAATGAATTTTCGGCCATGCCCTAAGTAAGGGTTAAAGAGGGTTTTTGTTTTAGGCCATGTGAGTCATAAATCAATTGGAGTAAACATCAAATTAGACTATTATTGAAGATAAGCACATGGTTGTTATGCTATATGATGATAGCATACGATTGGAAATGGAATCCCTTGAGAATTCTTGTTGAGATGTGATGATTTACATTGTGTCTATTAGCTACTTGATAAAATGGCCCAATGAGAGATGAGTTAGGTTTGATTATAATCCTAAGACCCTTATAAAAGGAAAGGAATGACTGGTTATTTGGGATGTATTTAAAGTGTAAATGGTATGTTATAAAGGTTAACTAGATGTTAAATTTATTGGCTTCTAATTATATATTGGTAAGTATGCACTTATGCATTTGGGAAGTATATGGCTTTAATAATAAATCAAGGATAGTATTCATTTGAAATGAACTAGTTTGAGTTATGTTGTAAATGCATGAAAATATTACTCTATACAGGATGATCTAAGAAGGATGAAAAGAGAATAGAGCTTGGGAAGCATATAGTGGATCACTCAAGGTAAGTAGACGCTCCACATTTTATTTCAATATATGATTGGTTAGGGATAAGAAATAACCTAGTGATTTAAATTAGGTCTTTTGTGTTTTGGTTGGGGATATTGAATATCCCATATTTGTGATGATAGATGTTTATATTGGTTTGTAATGACAACAATACTAGGGATAACTAATATCCCTTGGATTGAATTATATAACCTTTGTTGATATTCGGTATATTTGATTATTCTTGTAAATGAGTCTCTACATGAATTGATGAATCATATAGTATGGGAGTAATATTTATTCCCTTAAGTTATACTTATTTAGATTGAAATGGTCTATTGAATAATTGAATGAGTATATGGGTATATTGTTGATTCAGGGGATAAAAGTCATTCCCTGATTAGTGGTCTTGTTGTATAGGAGATATTGCATAATTAGATACACTTAATGGGCATAGAATATTGAATTAGAATATTGAGGACATGGTCCTCATGTTGGCTTATTACATATTTGATCTTGATTGAATTAAATTATATAAATTTTGACTTGATACTCACATCTTCTTCTTTTAAATTTTTAGGCCAAGGGAAGAATCTCCACTATAGACTGGGATTAGTAAACAAGATTAGAAGACATATTTTTGTATGGTATGACTATTTGTGGGGATTGGAATCCCATTGTATATCGGTAATTAATTGTGAATTGTATTGTAATTATATGATTACAGATATTGTAATAGCATGATATAGTTCCCCTATAGTGTATTGTCCATGATACAAATTATGGGTTGTGGGTAGGTTTGGCTATTGAGTTAATTATGATTTGAATTATATTTATTAATTATGTAGTTTTATGTATGAGTTAGCATTGTGAATATTGATAAATAGAAATTATGAGTTTGAATGTTTGTATATCAAGTTTTAATTATTGATAATTCAGAGGAGACTTTGCCTAATTTTTGGCAAAATTATTCCCCTTAAAAATAGAAAATAGTGGGGTTATGGAAAGACTTTCCTTATTAAGAAGGGAAGTGGTAATGTCTTGCATAGGCCCAATAGAGCATAATCTATCAGATGGTGTGGGGCATTACAGAATTAAACATGAGGTAGATAAGATGGGTAAAGGTTTTGGAAGATTATGGTATGACCATTCATTGTCACCTAGGGAAGGCTAATCTCATGGTTGATGCTTTGAATAGGAAATTTGGCAATAGTATGGCATGTCTACTCACCCAAAAGAATGAGCTATTTGAAGAATTGAGGCAACTTGATTTGCATGTGGGGATGAAAGGGATAGTAACCCAAATGTGTCAATTAAGAATCTAGCCCACTTTGCTAGATGAAATCAGGGTAGCTCAAGAAGACAATACAAATGAAGAATTTCAGAAACTCAAAGATAAAGTCCCAAGAAATGAATAACCTGATTTTATGTTAGGTACAAATGATATCCTAAGATATAGGATCAGATTGTGCTTACTAAGGGAACCACTGTGATCCAGAAAGTATTAGAAGAGGCACATTATTAACCTTATACTATTCATCCTGGCAGTACCAAGATGTATCAAGACTTGAAATCTCAATATTAGTGGACTGGAATGAAAAATGAAAAATCAGAGTTTATTTGGAAACAAGGAAGCCTCTTTAGATGATGCTTCAGATGTTGAATACGCTTCAGAAAGGTTAAAGCAGTCATTGGGAATGTCAGCATTCAGAGGAACTTCAGAGCTTGAGAGATTAACTTCAGTTGATCTAAAGTGCATTGTAGGAAGAAGTTCAAACCAAGCCAACATTCACAAGGTCTAAAGATAGCTTCAGATGCTCTAAAGTTATAAACTTCAATGGTAGCTAATAGACAATTGACCTCAAGAACTTTTGAAATTAACTTCAATAGTTCTGAGGCATGCTTACAAGGCAAATTATGTTGACAAGAAATTGACCTTCAGAAGTTTTGAAGTTTAATTTCGAAAGTTTTGAAGCATGCCGAATGTTGAAAACATAATTTGTAATGGTAAAAAAATTACCAACAGTGATAATTAATGGTTGCAAGAGTTTTAGTGATGAAGAAGATGTCTTCTGTGTATGTTCAACAAGGATCAAACTTAAGAACTCAAGATTCTAGAATGTGTAAGAACTCAAGATTCTAGAATGTGCATTCACCTTAAAAAGCTTCAATGTTCTGAGGGTTCAAAGCTTTATCAATACCATTCCAGAGGAGATCAAAAGCATAGTGATTTGAAGATGATTCAAAGTCAATTTCCTAAGAAGAGGAGAGGAACACACTTCATTTAGGGAAGCCCTTGATCTTAAATTTGTTTAATTATTTCACATTGAGGGCAATGTTTAGTTTAAGTTTGGGGGTGGGAATTTTTCATTTAGTTTTGGGCAAATTTTTTTTGAATTAAGGTATAATTTTTTTTTGATGAGCTTAAGTTTTTGATGACTTAGCTAAGGAAATTCAAGAGCAATTGTGCTAAAATGCTTAAATTGAATAGGTTGGATTCATGTATTCTCTCTTAATGATTAGTAACCTATGCTCAGTTCTAGATTGTCATTACACATGATTTGGGAGGAAGGATAGGTGTTTCCTTGTGATTTAATGATTCTTGTGATAAGTCTATCTATTTCATGAATGATGAAATTTTCATTAAGCACCTTATGTTTTAATCATGTAAAGTGTATGTGGAGTAATTGATAATGTTGTTAATTCATTGACATATTTTGGTTGCCATAATCATGTTATAACTTGTTTGATTATCTCTCAATGCAAAATTCTAGATAACATATTTACTTGGAAATGATTTAGTCATTCTTTGATCTATTTCAACCTTTCAAGCTAACCTAGTACATCACTATCAATGACATCCCATTAAGCCTTAATGAAACAATAACATATGCAAATCATGTAAAAGACCACCATTCGATTTTTCATTTAGCCTCATCATCCAAACCTTTTGAGCGTGAGAAACCATGCTTGACCTTTTAAGAGACATATTTAATGCACATGGTTGTTAGAGAGGTACGAGAGAGTAAAAGAAGGTAAGTTTGGGGGTGTTAAAAAGAAGTATGCATAAAAGAAAAAAAGAAGAAGAAGAAAAAAGGACAAAAGCAAAGAAATCAATAAGGATTCATCTTTCAATTTGGAGGATCACATCCCAATGAATTCAAAAGAAAATAAGTTTGGGGTGTGGTTGTAATACATCCCATAAAAGAAAACAGAACGAAGACTAAGCAAAAGTCAAAAGAGTAAACATTCATGTGCAATTCATTTATGATCTTACTTTGTGAATCCTCGTTCCTATTCTTTGTTAGCCAAACCTAAGGCCCCATTACAAGCTTTAACAAAGACCTATTGATCTAAGTGCATAGTTTTATCTACATTAGTGGAAAGATATTATGAAAAGCAAGCTTATGGTGAGCTTTGTGAAGATCATTAGAATCATTGGTTTGCATATTGTTGATTTAAAAGCATGCATATAGCATGAGATTGACAAAGCATGCACACATTCTCATTTCATGAAGGGATTGATGAAGCATGAGTTTTATGAGATTAGTTGGAAAGTGTCTTTAGTGATTGCTAAGTTATGTGTACATGTGTAATTCATCTGACATGTATTTGATTGCTCGAGAGAGATTATTCTAACTATTTCATAAGTTCTGGTTGCTGTTTCGCTTAAGGATGATCAAAAGCTAAGTTTAGGGGTATTTGACAAGCTAATAATGTATCATATTTTAATACCTAAATTCACATAATTTAGATCCTCAATTGACTTGATTTCATTGGTTTATAATCACATTTGGTTAAATATTGCACTTAACAAAGTTCATTTCTATTTTAGGCATCAAAACTTGTCAAAATGGAGTTGAAAATGACAAGGCATTATTTTGATACAAGTTTTTGGCATATATGGAGGTTGATTTAGAGAAAGTTGTATCCCTTCGAGTTATCTTTCCAACAAAGAAGCAGACGATTTCGATATCAGGTGAGAACGTCATGGCCAAAATACTAAAAATGCTTCTGGAGTTTCAATACCTCTGAAAATAACTTTAGAGGGTCTATAAGTGTTTCAATGGGCTACACAAAGTGATTTTAGAGCTTTTGAATAATAACTTTAGATGATCTAAAAGGGTCTCAACTAGCATGGAAAGACTTCAAATGTTCAAAAATCTACTTCAGACCTTCTTAAATGAGATGTTGAACTCTTCAACATGACCTTCAGAGGTTTTGAAGTGAAGTTTGAGAACCTCTCGAAAAAACTTACAAAATAATTTGCATTCAAATTCTAGAATTCAAAGTCATAATCAGAGGAATTCAAAACAAATTCTAACAACTTAGAAGCAAGTTAAAAGAAGTCTTTAGTTTTTCAAAGGAACGTTCAAAGGAAGAAATCAAGTTCCAAAAAGTTTCAGAGGCCCTTTCAAAAGTTGGCAATGCACTTTTGAAGTTTTTCAAAAGTTGTGGAATCTGGACAAATTCATGGTGTTTCTTCTTTCAGAAGTAATTTCAAAACTTTTGAAGTTTTTTAGAGGTTGCGGATTATGAAGAATTCAAGTTTCAGAGCCTTTTTTGGGGGTTCTAAAAGGTTACAAAGGCACGCCTAAAGGAAGAATTAAAGCTTCAAAGTTTTCAAGCATCATCTGAAATCAAAGTGTGAATATAGTGTGCATCATCTAGATTAAAATAAGACAAAATTATATGTTAGAAACTCATTCATAAGGTCTGAAAGGCAGTTCAAAGTGGCTTCTGAGGAACAAAATCATCAACACCATTTGGGTGCCACAATGCCCAGGACTTGTACCAGTTCAAAGTTATTTTCAGAAGATGATTTCTATACGTAAGTTCTATTATCTTTTTGAAGCTATCTTTAGAATTCAAGATGTGTGATATTTTCAGAAGTTATCTTTAGAACCCAAGACATATGATGATTTGAGTTATACATAGAACCTGATTTCTTAGCGTAAGAGGTGTTGCAATTTTTGGAGAAGTGCACTACTCTACTTCTGGGGGCGATAAAAGGAACACATACACAATATTTGAATAGAGTTTTGCTAGAGAGAAAATAGGGAAGCAAGGGAGGAAGAAAGATTCCAAGTTCTATAACTTGCATATTACAAAGAATATTCTTTCTATGTTTATGGTTAACTATCTTTCTTTCTCTTGGTGATGATTTAGCCCTCATGGACATTTTCTATTAAACAGGGATTGTTGGTTAATCAATTTAATTTTATCTTGTTTTATTCATTGTGTTTATTGCAATTATTTGATTTATTTAGTAGCTTGATCACCACTTTTTTGAAATAAATTGATTGTATAAGACATGGTTATGGTAAACGCCTTATGCTAAACGATGTAAGGGTGAATGAATGAATAGATTGTTATGGTAAACGCCTTATGCTAAACGATGTAAGGGTGAATGAATGAATAGATTGTTATGGTAAACTATTATATTTGGTTCATGAAAGTTCTTCTGATCTTAATGGGTTTCAATGTTAATTACACTACATACCATAGGTAATTGGATGGGTGAAAATACTTGATTTAAACCCACATGCCTAACGATAATAATCAAATATTAGATAGAATGAATCCAAGATATGAATTGAATCCAACATTCCAATGACATAGGATATCTATGAGTGGTGAAATCTAATCCCTAGACATTTGCAACCTATGAAATCTCTTTTACACTACTCACTATTTCTATTATTTTATCTTATAAGTAGATGGAACTCCTAGGGTTATGAAAATGAGGAAAACTTTTGTCAAAATATGTATTTGGACATTGTGTGTTGATTTGAAGGATAAATATATGACTTGTATTTGAAATTTGATATGAATTAAGTGACGTTATGAGAAAAGTTGGAATGAGCTAAGTTATAGATGGAAGGATGATCAATTGGGAGTGATTTTAGTACTTGAGTGTGGATTTTTGTGTAATTTTGTGAATTCATTATGTTAATATGTCATTATTAATGAGGGAGTAAATACATGAGAAAATCCATGTTTAAAGTGGAGGAAAATCTACAAAATGTTGAACAGCAAGTGGATTCTGCGACACAAGAATCTGGTGCTGCGACGTTATTTCAGAGGAGGAGAATTTGTGGCATCTAGCGAGGTGGATGACGTGGCATCCAAATTTGATATCGTGACTTCACTTCAGCATAGGCCAAAATTTTTGGCATCCCACAAATTGATACTGCAACAAAGGTTTTTGATGCCACGATATCGATTTTGTGGTGCGCTGGAGTAGCATAATATCTAACTTTTTATAGGTTGGATCCTATTCCGTTTTCATTTCTATCTATCCTATTTCTTCTCTTACATCCCAAACTTCATGCCCTAAGCCCGTTTAGCTCAAATTTATGCCTTTTTAGTTTGGAAAATTCCTTATTTAGATAGAGAATCACTCAAGCATGCCTCTAAACTTGGGTTTTAAGAATTGGGACCATGGAAAAGGGAAGAAAATTGATGACACCTCTGATTTCCACCAAATTGAAGGAGCAATGTGGAGTTTAGAGCTTGATCCTTCGTTTAGGGAGGACGACTAAGCTTGAAAGCGAAGGTAAGCTCGATTTCTCGGTCGAATCCCCAATTTTTTATTTCTAGGATTTTGGAAATAATGGGGTTTTGGTGATTGATTGATGCATATGATTATGAATAGATGTAGAAATGGTACAATGATTATTGTGATTTGGCATGAAAAATTATAAATTTTGCTAATCTAGGGTTGTATGAATAGTGAAATTTGGGGATTTCATGATTTATGTTATATTAAACATGGGACAAATGATTAATAACATGGGTATTATGTTTTAGAACATGTACAGATTGATTTGGACCAATGAGTGAAATTTTGGGTTATGGACTAGTTAGGGGTTAAAGAGGATTTTTGTATATGAGCTATGTAAGCTATGAATTGATTAGATTAAAAGATTAATTAAGTTATTTACAAGTTATTGAAATATTAATCATGTGGATACCATGTCAAACAAGAAGATTCCTTGCGAAAATTATGAAGAAACCCTAGTTTAATTAGTGAGTATCATATGTTTGATGATTATAGCCTGAGATTGACTATGAAAGAAGTATTAATATGATATATTGAGTACATGATTATAAATGTTTAAGTAAATGGGATTGTTGCTCTTTATAAAATGATCTAAGAAGGATGAAAAGGCATGGAACTTGAAGAGTATATAATGACTCACTCAAGGTAAGTAGCCATTTGTTTTCATTAGATGACTAGGGACAATGTTTATACCTTTGTTTCAAATCTCAGCAAGTTTTGTTGAATGCATGGGGATTAGCAAATTTATATGAATTCAGGCATGTGTGTTTTGACTAGGGATAGTGGATATCACATATATGTTTAAGATTGATTTTGTTTAGTTATTAGGAATAATAGATATCCCTTGGAGTAAAATAATTGATGTTTGGTTCAACTTAGATATCTAAGGTGAGGGATAGAGAATATTCCTTTGTTGTACATTTGATTTGAAGTTGATTCATTATGAGATTGATTGGTTGGACGGATATAATATGGGTTTCCTCATTTGGTATTAATTGATGAACATATATCCATTTGTGATTATTATAATAATGGATATGAATTTTTTAATGTGAAATGTACTAATAGTGGATTAATTATTATTTTTTACATTATTTTACTTATTGAGTTGCCCGAACTCACAATTTCTTATTTCATTTTTTAGTTGATAGGTCAAGTAAAGGATTTATGAGAAAAACAGAAGACCTTTGGATGGTATGATTGAATATTGAGATTGGATATTTGTATAATATGAATCTATATAATTGTATTAGATTATAAATGATGCATATTAAATATAATTACATGGCATGTCATAATAGGAACAAATATACATACTATTAATATGGACTTGTTTAGCATCATCATGGTGTGATACAAGTTTTGGGCTGTGGTAGGTTAAGCTAGTGAGTTATTTAAGATTTGAGTGATAACGATTGAAACTGTAGTTTTATATAAGATTTGGAATTATAAACGTTGATGTTTAGAAATTTATTTGATAAATGAATGTATATCAAGTATTGATCTTGGTATTTTTAGGGGAGACTCTGTCGAATTTTTGGTAGAAATCTTATTAAAAATTTATAAATTTGGAAAGGAATTAATAAAAAGTATAAGTGTAATAAAATGGGATTAGAGTGCCGCCACCCTAAAAGTGAGGAAATTGTGGTGAAAATAAAGGAAAATGATTATGGTCACACCTCGAAAGGTGGGGCATGATAGTTGATTTACATATTTTCCACTTAATCTTTTTGATTCATGATTGTATTAGTTTTAGTAACTAGATTTAATTGAATTAGTTTGATCAAATCTTTATGATATTGACCCTTGTTCTTGCACACTATACTGCTATAGACTCGGGAACTTACAAGGATTTAGAATTTGACTATTGATTCTCGTGCAAGTTATACAGTCACAAGTAATATAGATGTATTGAGTAAATATCATTCTCTCGAGGAGTTATGTTATTATCACACTAATTACCAAACTTATATCAGATTTATTTTAGTTATTATATTGAATTTGAGTAGGTGCTATAGCCAACTTCACCTAACAAATTCACTTGTATTGATGCCTTACTTATATTAGATTATCATTCTTCTCATTGTCAATCAGATGCACTAAAATATCTACCACCCTTTCTCAAGTGCTATGATAGGTGTGCCTGTGGATGTGATCTACTATGTCTCCATGCAAATCCACATCAATAAATCCATTAAGCTTAGGCATTCATGTGTGATATATGCACTCGCAATGTCATCGCTCACACGAATTGTACACGTACATTAGCTATCTCTAGTCATCATTGCATCATATGTTCTTCCATTCAAAAGTCTATTTCTAATTCATCTTTCTTAAGCATGAATTAGAAATCACAATTCATGCATACGGAGTCTAATCACATACATGTATTAAGCATAGATAAGAAGAAACAATGAGAAAGAAGATAATCTAAATAAAAAATCAAACATCAATACAAGATTCCTTATTAAGATCCATCTTAACAAAGATAAAAGAAATTTAGAATATCATAATTGAATTAAAACCAACTAAATGATTAAAAATATTATCATGATTCCAACATGAATGTTAATTCCAAATACAAAAGATAAACTAAATTGAAATAAACAAATATTAAAATTTCCAACAACTCATTCCAATGATATCCTTTACTCTCGAACTCTCTACCCTCTCTCTCTCTCTCTCTTGCTGGATGTGTCCTTAAATAACCCTCAATTAGGGTTTTATTAGACTCCTTCACAAATAGAAACACCTCTTATGTATACGAATCCTTTTCTAAGAATAGCTTGCACTTGTGCACCCCTCAGACTCTAAAATATAGCAGCACATCTAATGTATAAACATTAACTTCTAAAATAACTCCACTTGTGCACTTAAATTTCACAAAAACAATCAATAACATCTAATACAATTCATAAATTGTGCAACTTTTAAAATAATCTTCAATTTACAACTTCTAAAGAGTGTGTGCTGCATCGACCAATATTTATCCATGATTTGTCCATCTGAAACCAATTTTTGAACTGCAATTCTGACTTGACCACAGATTTCAGAGAAACTCATACAAATTTAAAGGTTGGATTTTCTCTTAAATGCACTTCTTAAAGCCTTTAGAAGTGCTAAACATGCTTTTGAATTCCAAATGGTAGATTTCAACATTTTTCTTCTATTGCGCAGCTTAAGCATGTCTAATGATGCACTTTAGAACATCTGAGGATTGAGCTACAAATTTAGTTTCTTGTTTTAGACCTTATGAAGTTAATTCTTGCACTTCTTAAGTTATTTCAACATGTCTGAAGCACTTAATGCCACTAAGATAGCTTCATACCATTTGAAGCTTACTTTTACACTTTTGAAGTTATTATTTCAAAACTTGATGATCTAGAGCAGTTTCTGTGTTTTCACCATAACTTTCTCATCCAAACTCGGAATCATGTGATGCTTAATTTGTTAGATAGATAATTTGAAGAAATTTTAACACTTTACCTAAATAATCCTCCATCTATTCTACTAATAGCTTTAAAGTGACACCTTTTAACTCAAATTTTGAAGTTATTATCTCAGAACTTTTGGAGACAATTGCAGTGTTTTGGCCATAAATTTCTCATACAAACTCAGAATCATATGATTCTCAATGTTTTGAAAATATAAAAACAAGGGACATAACTTTTATGTTTAACATAGTTTCCAAATCAGTCTCTATATGTCCCCAAAATTGCTTTAGAATTTATGCCTTTGTCATATTCAACTCCACTTTACAGTTTTGACGTCTATGACATTAACAAACTTTCTTAAATGCAACCTTTTCTAAAATCTTAGCGATAAAATCATATTTTATTATATTTTCATACCTAAATTTACATATTTTGGATGCTCAATTGATGTAATTTTAATAGTTTTGATTATATATTGTACTTAATGGAGTTTGTTTCTCTTTTAGGCATTAAAACTATTGAATATGACAAAGGCATAACTTTAAGGCAACTTTTTGCACAAATGTAGGCTTATTTGGAATAAATATTCAACATTGAAGATGTATCCCCTCAAATTTTCTATCCAATGAATTGAGAATCATGTGATTTCAATATCGAAAGATAGCGTTATTTCCATAACATTGAAACTGCTCTGATGTGAACAGAGTTTGGGCACCCCAACGCCCATCAGTGTGTAAGTTGATATATTTGGAAGTTTTTATAAATTTTACACAAAGTTATGATCCTAATACATAAGGGTGTCAAACCAAAGATCAAAGATCCAGGGAGTTTCAATTTTCCTTGCACTATTGGTGATTCTTATTTTAAATAGCCATTGTGTGATTTGAGTGCAAGTATTAACTTACTGCCTTTTTCTATTTGTAGAAAATTGGGATTGGGAGAAATGAAAGCAACCACAGTATCACTTCAACTAGCTCATCACATAATTAGACATCCAAAAGGTATTGTGGAAGATATTTTAGTAAAAATTGATAAGTTTATCTTTGCAGCAGATTTCATGGTTCTTGACATGGAGGAAGACCAAGAGATTCCACTTATCATAGGGAGGCCATTTTTAGCTACTAGATGGATGCAAATTGATGTATAAAAGGGTGAGCTCAAGATGTGTATCCAGAACAAGGAAGTTAAATTTACTATTTTTAAAGCTATAAAACTGCTTAATATTTTTGATGATTCTTTTAGGGTTGATGTAGTGGAATAACTTATGGAAAAGCGTGCAACAATTGACAAACCCCCTTACTCACTTGAATCAAGAGATAAGCTTCATGGGCAAGCTACTAGATTTGAAGAACTGAATCACCTTATGATTGGAAACCCCATGCACTCTGTCAATGAACCACCAACCCTCGAGTTGAAGTCTCTACCATTGCATCTCAAATATGCATTCTTGGGAGAGTCTTTGACCTTGCCAGTGATCATCTCATCCATGCTTGATAAAGTTCAAGAGGACAACCTAGTGCAAAAGTTACAAGAGTTGAAAAGTGCCTTTAGTTGGACATTGGCTGATATCAAGGGGTTTAGCCTAATTTTTTGTATGCATCACATTAGAATCAAATGAGACAAAGTAGGAGAGAAATTTAAAGTGAATGGATAGAAGAGATGACATCAAGCTAAAGACTTTAAATCAAAACTACTTCTCCTTCCATCTCTTTTAGGATTTTTAGCTTTGTTTTGTTTTGCTTTATTTTTCTGTTAGGTTCCTTTTTGCTTTCTTGATTTTAGATAATCCCTCCTTATAGCTAACAATAGTTTGATCAAATCCTGTCCACTATTAGAGGAGAATGAACAAATGAAAAGTTTTAGGGAAGCCCTGTATCTTAACTTTCTTCCATTCTTTCTTATTGAGGACAATGTTCAGTTTAAGTTGGGGATTTATTTGGGGATTTTTATTTAGTTTTGGGAATTTATTTTGAATTTAGGTATTATTTTCTTTATGAGCTGCACTTTTTGATGTCTTAGCTAAGAAAATCTAAGTGCAATTGTGCTAAAATTATTGAAATTGAGTAGGATTCTCTCTTGATGATTAGTAACATATGCTTAGTATTTGATTTCCATTACACATGATTTAGAAGGAAGGATAGGTGTTACCTTGTGATTTAATGATTCTCTCATGAATAATAAAATTTTTGTTTAGCCCTTTATGTTATGACTATGCAAAGTATATGTAGATTAGTTAATAATTTTGTAAATTCAGTGACATATTTTGGTTAACATGGGCACACTAGAACTTATTTGAATATCCCGCAAGGAGGAATTTAAGATAACATGTTCATTTAGATATGATTTAGGCATTTTTTGATCAGTTTGAGCCTTTCAAGCTAACCTAGGATATTACTATTACTAGTGTTCCTATTGAGCCTAAATGAAAGAATGGCATATGCAGAGCATGTGAAAGACGATCATGTAGAGTCCCATAGTATGGCTTAACCCAAGAGGGCAGAGGTGAATTAGTTTTATGAAAATTCATTGCTTAACCATTATTAAATCATTTCCCTCTTTTTGTGTTTGTATGTGGTGCATTGTAAAATAAATAATAAAAGAGTAACATGCATGAAGGATAAAGTTAATAAACAAGCACACACAAATAACACAATTTTTATAGTGATTTGGGAACCTCATCCCTGCATCCACTCTTCCAAGAGCACATAATCATTGATCCTTGCGTTTCACTATATCTTATATAATGAAAATACAATAGTGCTCTCACAACTCTTCTAAATTCCAGTTCTTAGGGTATAAACTAGTGCTCGCAGCACTCTTCTAATTTTCCGAGCTCATCTAGAAACTCACTGGTTTCAACGATCACCAGCAAACTTGATAGTTTTCCCAAGATCACTAATAAGTGAATTTCATTAACTTGTTTCATGCATGTCCAAACTTATTTATTTGTGAATCTTTGATAGATTTAGATGAATTTAATATTAAAATATTTATTTCTTTAGGTGAATTGAAGATGTGAAAAGAATTCAAAAACTAAAGAAATATGAGGCTCAAAGTTGGAATGGAAGTCATCATGCAAAAGATCAACAAAAGAAGCATAAATCAAGTTCAGCAACATCTTGCCATGGCAAGCCATCACCTTGCTACGACAAGGCACAATCTTAAATCAAGGTTTTGGAGTCAGCAACACCTTGCTGTGGCAAGCCAGTCTTCTACCACAGCAAGTTTTCCCCTGACACGGCAAGATACCTATATGCATGAAAATATTTATTGGCAGAGAGACCTTGCCACAACAAGCTCTTCCCTTGCCGCGGCAAGATCCTGGAGATAGCAATCCAGAAATTCTGGATGTTGGTTGACTTTTGCAAATACTCAACCCTAATGGAAGGGGATATTAAACTGAAGTGAGAGCATGTGTTTGGGAGCTTTTTGGCAAGGTTTGGAGGTAGAGAAACTTCTTAGAGGAGCAACTACACAAGATTGAAGGTGGAATCTCATTATAAAAGGGAGAAGATGAACTCCATTGTATTCAGTTTTATGAAGGGAGTTATTTCCTTTTTTGTTATTCACTAAATCTTTCTTTCTATGGTGAAGATGTAACCCTCTCTGATACATTTGTTATTTGGGAATGTTAGCTCTTTAATGCAAATCAGTTGATTTCATTCATTGAGTTATTTTCTTTCATTTGGTTGGATATATTGCTTGATCACCAATATTAAAAATCACATTGATCATCTGGCATGGTTAAGGCACACACCATATGTAAAACCATGAGCACCATTGAATGAAAAGGATAGGTGGTTATGGTACAAACTTTATGCTAAACTATCCTATTTGATTCATGTGTTCTTAAGCTTAATGGGTTTTCACCTCAATTACACTGCACACCATAGGTAATTGGAACAAGTTGAAATACTTGATTTAAACCCGCACACCTAATAATAATAATCTTATATTAGATAGAATGAATCCAAGTTATGCAATGAATCCAATGTTCCAATAGCAAAGAGTATCATTGAGGAGTGAAATTAGATCCCTAGACCCTTACACTTTGTTGATTTCACATACATTATCCATAGATATTTTATTCCAGCAATTTTATTCAAGTTATCATTTATACTTGTTTATCCCAAATCACATTCCTTTAATATAGTGATAAATTTGTAACTAAAGCTAATTGAATTGGTTTGGACATTCCCTGTAGGATCGACCTTTGCATTGCATATTATACTGCTACACCTTTTGCACTTGCGAGGATTTATAATTTGAATCATCAAGTTTTTCGCACCTTTGCTGGGGAAAGGTTCCAAATTAATTCAATTTAGTTAAAATTATTCTTTGTATTTTTCTAATTAATTGTATATAAGGTTTTTGATTCTTACTTTCTTTTTTTTGTAGAGCTATGAATGAATGGAAGAAGATCATTGAATCTAACTCTATTTCCATTGTAAGATCAAAATGATAAAGTTGAGATTGAGATAGAGAGTTCAAGTGAAATGAAGTTGTCCACATGGTTGACAATAGGGAGAATTGAGTGGCTCAACAAGCTCAATAACTGATGAAAGAGTTTGTACATCCCAACATAAGAATATCTCCATCATGCATTATGTTGAATGATAATGCTAGAAACTATGAATTGAAACACATTCATTTTAACATGCTTCATTCATTTCATGGAATTACTGTAGAGGATCCATTGACATTTATGTGTGATTTCTATGCAACAATACAAACATTTCCATTGCAAGATATCACTGAGGATCAATTACACATGAGATGCTTCCCATACACTTTGAAGGATGAAGCAAAAACATGGTTCATGATGCTAACTCCTAGTTCATTAACCATATGGGAAGTAGTGTACAACAAATTCATTAGCAAATTTTATTCTCATGTGAAAACTGTTGAATTAAGGAGTAAAATTGCTACTTTCTGTCAAATGGATGATGAAGCATTCCATGAAGCATAGGAGTGATTTAAAGTATTATTAATTCTATGTCCTCATCATAAATATCCACTTGAATTGCTTAACGAATTTTTCTGTCATGGTTTGACACAACCATGCCAAGCCATGGTTGACAATGCTGCAAGGGGAGCAATGGAAGAAAAGACTCCAAAAGAGACATATGAGTTGTATGAAATGCTTGGAGCCAATTCTCAATAAAAGAGTATGATAGCTAGATTTAGAGGAATTTATGAAGTGAACTCTAATGTAGGTCTATCTATGTAGTTGTCGGAGATGGTAAAGCAAATAAAGGTGATGTGCTCGATGATGGTGAACATGAAACAACCACAACCTACCCTAACAGAGGTTTGTTCTTTTTATGGGAATTCAAGTCACTCATCTAATGTTTTTCCTTCAAATGATCATTTTGCAAGTGATGTGGAACAAGAAAATGCAATAAATTTTTATAACTAGCGACCAAGGAATGATCCTTACTCAAATTCATTCAATCCTTGTTAGAGAAATCATCCTAACTTTTCTTGGAACAATGACTGCATTCAAAACCAAGCTGGAACATCCTTTCGACCACAACAACCAAAGAAGCCTAGTCTTGAAGAAACCATGCGGAGTTTCGTTCAAGCAACTCAGACTCAGTTCCAAAATAATGCCACTAAGTTCCAAAATTTTGACTCTAGATTCCATAACATGGTGGCATCCATGAAGAAGATGGAGATATAGTTAGGACAAATTGCGGAAGCTATGCAAAGCCACACACCTGGGAAATTGCCCAACCAAGCAAAGGTGATCACTAATTGAGAAGTGGAAAGGAAATAGATAGCAAAATTTGCAAAGAAACTGACGATTCAATTGTTTCTGCAGGAACTGACAAGGGAAAGACAAAGGCAAAGAAGGAAGTACACTCAAAGAATGCAATATTTCCAATAGTTGACCCTCTAGTCAACTACAAAGAGTCCCCACCTCATGATCCTATAGTCCCATTTCTAGGAAGGTTGAAGCAGAGCAAATTTGATAAGTCATTTTCTAACATTTATGATATTCTTTCTAAAGTGAATGTGAACTTACCTTTGCTTAATATGATCAAAAAAGTGTCTGCTTATGCTAAATTTTTGAACGAACTAAGTCAAGGAAGCATAAGTATGAGCCTCACTAGAAGGTAATTGTATCAAAAGCAACCAGTGCCGTATTGCAAACAAATCTGCTCTCGAAAATAAAGGATCCAGGTAGTTTCAATATCTCGATTACTGTAAATAAGGTGAAAGCAATCCTAGATCTTAGAGCAAGCATAAATTTGATGCCTTATTTTGTTTATGTAAAGCTTGGTTTGAGAGAATTGAAACTCACTATAATGTCTCTTCAGCTTGTAGGCAGATGAGTGAAATATCCTAGAGGCATTATAGAGGATATTCTTGTGCAGATAGATAAACTGATTATTCCAGCTGATTTTGTAGTTTTTGATATGAAAAGGAAAATGATTCAAGAGAGAGAAGTACCCATTCTTCTAAAACACCCATTCATGGCTACAACTAAGACAATCATGGATGTACACAATGGAAAGTTGAAAATGACTTTCTTAGATGAAATAGTTGAATTTTCTATTTACAGTTCCCTTTCATTGCCTTTAGATCATAGTAGTTCTTTTCAAATAGATGAATTGGACTCACTTGTTCTCTCTACTTTTGTGCAATAGGAAACAAATGATAAGTTGGAATTGGTGCTCACTATGGAGGGATTGGAAGAAGATGAAGAAGTAATGCAGTTGAAGGAAATACTTGACAATGCAGAGCAAGTGGAAGTTGAGGAGATCTCCCAAGAAGAGCTTAAACAAGCCAACCCAGAAGTGGAACATGCAATAGCCACACCACCACCATTAGATTTGAAGCAATTGCTTAAGAGTTTGAAATATGTATTTTTTGGTGAAAACAATACTTTTCTAGTTATAATTTCTTCTGAATTGTCTATGGATGAGAAATGTAGGTTATTGACTGTGTTGAGAGAGCATAACGGGGCTATAGGTTGGACATTAGCAGATATCAATAGAATTAGCCCCACTATATGCATGTATAAAATACTTCTAGAGGAGTATGCAAAGCCTTTTAGAGACTTATAAAAGAGACTGAACCTACACATGAAGGAGGCTATTAGAGCTGAGGTTATCCAGCTATTGGATGCAGGTATTATCTACCTAATCTCTAACAATAAATGGGTAATTCTAGTACATATTGTGCCAAAGAAATCTAGTCTCTCTGTTATTAAAAATGATAATGATGAATTGGTCCCTATGAGAATGACTATAGGGTGGCAAATATGCATTGATTATAGAAAACTGAATGCAGCCACAAGAAAGGAACATTTTCCTCTCCCCTTCATTAATCAAATGCTTGAAAGATTGGTAGGTCATGCTTATTATTGTTTTTTGGATGGCTTTTCAGGTTAAAATCAAGTTCCCATTGCTCCAAAAGATCAAGAAAAGACTACCTTCACCTGCCCGTTTATGACGTTTACCTATCGGAGGATGTCTTTTGGTTTGTGGAACGCTCTGTAAGGCCCTGGAAATTTTACAAATGTAAATTTTTGTTATTGTAAAGTTTTGCTAATTTTGCCGGGTCGATAGGTTGTATAATTAAAGT
>JAYJMB010088748.1:15576-54447 GCA_036873735.1 Pouteria campechiana | reverse complement strand
CTGGTTCTGAGGTTAAAACATTCACCTTTGTCTGCCACGCATCATCTTTGCTAACATATGAACCATTTTTGGTATTAAAAAAATAAATAGCATTAAAAAATATTTTAATGGATTAGATTAGTCTTGAAGTGCAGACAGGCCCCGCTGTGGCCTGTGGTTGCAGCGGGCGGTTACAGAGAAGCCGCTCGAACGTCTTAGGGAAGTGAGGGGGCTAAAGGCAAGGTGTAGAAGAAGACGCTTGCAGCTTTTTCTGCATCTCTCTCCCACGGCGGAGGCAGGAAGAGAAGTTGAAGCTAAAATTAACCTCAGATACTGAACCCACCGGCGTCAAATGACAAAAGATAGCAGCAGCCGTTCTTCGAGAAGAAGAAGGAGATCGAGGGACCACGATGCATCATCCGGAGAAGAAACCGACGAATCTTCCGATCCTAAGAGCTCCCGAAAGAAGAGCCGCCGCAGCAGCAGCAGCCGGGGGAAGCGGCGGAGCTCATCCCATCGCAGGGATTCGGGTTCGGATTCTGCTACTGACGACAGCCGCAGAGGCGATGACCGACGGAGGAAGCAGTCGAGGAAGATCACAGAAGAAGAGATCAGAGAATACGTTATAAAAAAGGCACAGAAGAAAGTATGCGCGTCTGTGAAATTTTGTTCCCCTTTTCTTTCTATTAGTTGATTTCTTTGTTTATGGTTTTTGCCTGAAGATTTGTGTTTTCTCTTTCGTTTTAGGCGGAAAAAGTTAAGAAGAAGATGAAATCGCAGACGGTGTCAGGCTATTCGAATGATTCCAATCCCTTTGGTGATTCCAACCTTAATGAAATGTAAGTTCCTACTCAGATATGAAAATTCATGGACGTTGTTTTAACCTCAGACTGGAATCATTTCTCAATGAAGCAAAATGGAAAATATCCGATTTTTTTTCAATTTGCATATGGTTCTATATCTCATCGGATAAGGTTTATTTGGGCATCCTTGAATACCCATGACGGTGAGTCCGCCGTTACTATTGTGCCCAGCTCCATATCGTAATCATTTTCCTGTGGTTGATGAGGCCAACTGGGTGTTCCTACCACCATTCCTGAAATCTATTGGGTATGATGCCAGATGGAGTGGGTTGGTGATGTTTGTAACATGTTGGTTGGAATATATGAACAATATTGACAAGCCCTCTATCTCTAGCTCTGATTACTGCATTGGGAGCTTAGGAAACCCAGAAGATTTAACCCTTGCATATGTCAGGAGTAACCTTGGAGGGCATGGGTAGAGAAAATGACCTTCTTAAACCCTGTATTGATAATTTCTTAGTCTAAAAAAAATGTTTTAATTTTTTCTTTAGAGAAGCATCATTTGTGTAAAAGACATTGGAAAGAAAATGATTTCAATTGCTCATTTTGTTTATGCCTGCTGGGCATGATGTGTCAGGTTTGTCTGGCGGAAGAAGATAGAGCGCGATGTTTCTCAAGGTTTAACACTGGATCAGCTATCAGTCAAATCTGAAAAGCAGAGGCAGAGAGAAAGGATGGTATGTATTTGCCCATGATTACTTGAATTTGTCTTTTTTTTACCCTCTTAAGGTTTTTCAATTGTAAGACATTTTTTACTTTATAATCTAACGTGCATCGCCTTTTAAAAATAAAAAATGATAGCTTCCTCACAGCACCATAACTTGATAGTTACGATTAACATGTTGCTGACTTTTGTCTCCACAAAGTTATAAAAGTGTCTTCTTTTTGGTTTTTTCCTTATTGGCTTTATTTATGAATTCTAGTTCATGTAATAGTTGTTGGCCAAACCAGTGTTTGCCATTTCAAAACTATGGGCAAAATTTTCACTGATAATTTCGTTTTCAGCCTCTATTCTCGCCAAGGAAACACTATCTTTTCATGGCTTAGGAGAAATTTTCAATTTCTAAGAGAATTTTTCAACTTTATCGACGAAATCTCAAGAGTTTTTGAATATATTGCTGAAAATTTAAAAAAACAGCAATATAAAGGGGGAAATCTCTGCGGAAGATGAATCATAATCAACACTTTTAGAACCTTTTTCAATCCAATTTTTTCAATTTTTCCCTTTTCAAAACAAACAAACTATCCAAAACCCATCCTCAAGGCATCCTTTTGTGATTTTCCTCTTAAAAGCATACATTGCAATAACGGAGGTGTAAAATCGAATTTTGCTTTTCAAAATCCATCCTTGAAGCTTCGAAACCTATTTCCGATGGGATCTTTACTAGTTTGCAAAGAGAAAAGCTAGGATCAAAGGAGAATCTTGTAGATCTATACCAGTGTTCGCAATTTCGCTAAAAGGGAAAATTTCACTAAGTTGAAAAAGGAAAAATTTTTGTTAATTTTGGAGAAATTTTCAAAAATCTCATCAAACTATTTCACTAAAATATAAAAAAAATTAGAAAATCTTCCATAAAACTTCGTAATAAATCATGATAAATCCGAATTCACATTTAGAATGAAAAAGATCACTTTAAATGTAAACATATATGACATAAAGGAAACATACCAATGATGCAAAAGCAGTGGATATCTACAATAGAATACCACTAAATGAGAGATTTAGGTCATACAAAGTTGTTAAACATGTGTTATAATAGGAAACATGTTATCAACATACCTCACCACCAAAAAGAAACTCGTGCAGGCTCATTAGTGTCATCATCGACATGGACTATCTCACTAGCTTCCTTCCAATAACCATAGAAACCACCTGGATATAAGTTATGCGGCTCGAAGATAGAAGATGTTTCAGTTTCACTATTCGGATGGTATGGTATCTGATAATAAGACTGTTGAGAATAATCTTCAGAATCTCCGACACAAGATTGTTGAGATTCTTGAGAATAATTTTCAACATGATGGCCATATAGTATATACTCACAACTAGACCCTTGCTTACTACCATGCATACTAATAGAAGTGACAGTCATACTATCTACCAAGTCATCATTTTTTATAAATGTCACTTTTTTTTTACTCACATACTTTCTTAGATAGGATCTCATAGGCAGTCATGCACCATGATCTTCATCTTGCGTAGCATGTCGGAAGTCTGCTTCTGCTGTAAATGGACTAAGAGGCCTTACTTGAAGTGTCACCAATACCACCAGTCCTATAATCACCATCACCACCATCCCCCTCCTCTCATAATCATCATCACTACCACCACCACTTTTTTGTTCTTGAAGAAGACTTTGTGGTTGATTGTGTGGTATTTTCGAATCTTGTCAATGGATCAAAGTCATCTGTTGGGGCTCTCCTCCTCCAATATTCTTTGTACATTTACCCCTTGTTCACTAGCTATATTAGCAATAGCAGGTTCTGACCCTCCATCTGCAGTATCTAAATCATTGGACCTTAGTCACTCATCTAAAGGGTCCTCTTTTTCATCATCTTTCTCCAAGTGAGCCTAATGCCCTATCATCATTAAGTTTAATGGATCTTCAAGAGAGCTTTCTTCAGATCGAATCAATTATTTTCGAAGCCGTATATTATAATGACAGAATACTAAATCTTCGAGCCTCTTGTATCTCAACTTGTTTCTTCTACATGTATAAATCAAAGAAAACATACTCTAATTATGTTAACACGAGGGTGAATATACTGTCTGACTCAGTAATCTACATGCCAATAGTCTCAGATTTGGTGTTTTTGTCTCATAACAATTCAACCATTCACCTATGAAAGAAAATTTAGATTTATCAATAATTTAAAATAAAAAAGTAGACAACATATTATTAAATCACTATTCTTTACTTACATGACATTGTTTTGCTTCTTGATTGGATTGTTACATTCATCCCAAATAACCCCTTAGCATCTTGAAAGTACATCAACTATAATATTGAAGAAATTAAATATTATTAATATGCAATTCTTGACCAACATGCTATACTTGAAATAATATAGGTATATTAAGTTGTATATAATTATCTTACTTACAAGATCCTCAACATTGGGATTGTTGGGAAAAAAATTTTCAAACACTTTAAAAATCGAGGTGTCAAGTTGGGAATTCTGACCTAGATGCCGCTCATAATGATACTTAAGATTTAAGTAATAAGCTGCAAAAATTAGAGTTTAAGTTGGTTAATTTAAATAGAGAAATTCTATACATATTTGATGAAACTAGACTTATTAAATCACATACTCACCAGTAGCATGTAGGGGATGATTTAGCAGGCCCTCCCAAAGAGCTTTTATAATTTGCAACACCCAATCTATATCCTTAAGATTGTTCTCTTTGATTGCTTGCATCATAAAATGAATGAACTCATACATGAAACCCATAGATGGATATGTATCATTGTCTACTGTCCTCAAAACTCGGTAGATAGGTTCTAGCATGCCCAATACCCATCTCACATGATTCCAAAATGTAACTTTCATAATAATATTCATTGTTCTCTTCCCCCTCTGCCATTTTTTATATTTTGAGGCCCGTCATTCATCTAAGTTAAAAGATATGGTGAGGGCTTGATAAGCCTTGTACGAGCTTTCTAGTGCAAAATAAGTTGTAGCAAATTTCGTCTTTCTAGGATGAATGGTCTCTCTATCATATCCAGATGTCATGTGAAACATGGAAAGAACCCAACTATGATTTTATAGAAACTTAGGCATTGTACATGCATTTTTTATTATTTTTTACACAACTGGACGACGACCAATGTCTTCTAACATCAGATCAATACAATGTGCAGCACAAGAGGTCGAACATAAAGAGTATCTTTCTTCTAGCGTTTTCCCAACTTTTTTATGAGGCACTCCCATTTTCGATAACAATCTGAACTACACGATCTGCATCAACCCATTCAATCATTTTCTCTAATGCATGCTTAATGTAATGGGCATCCTTTACATATGGCGATGCATCTATTGACTTTATTAGTGTTGATATCCATCTATAGTATACCATAAAATTTATTATGGATATTTTTGTTGGGCCCGTCCATCTATCACACATAACGGTAATCCCATAAGTATTCCAATGATATTTTTGACTATTAATCCAGTCATTTATCTCTGTCACCTCTTCCTTCAAGTATTTTTTATAAATTTCCCTACCTGTGAAGGGTTTTACATGTTCCCCCTCTTTTTGAGCAACAGCTGCAGAGTTCTTAATTGCAATTTTATTTGTTGCATGTGCTGGAATTGCATTGTAGAAAAAAACTTCATTGTAGAGAAAAACTTTGATCCAAGCTTGCCATGCTGACCAACACTGTCCCTTCTCTTATTGAACATTTCCTTTATTTTCTTCTATACTCCACCCACTTGCCCATACAATTTAGGTTCAACTATTTTCACACTCTTGCTACATCCAAAATATCCCATAATTTTACCCTTTGCACCACCACCACCAACTTCCCTAACAGACCCATGGAATATTGGCTTATTCTCCTCTAACTGAATCATTTGCTCCCTTTCCCATTGCTTCACTATAGAGTCACGCATAGCTCTTCTTACATCATTATCGTTCTCCTCTTCATCCTCATCATCATCCACATCTATAGTGTTTGGAAATTCATATAATTTTTCAGAGATATTTCTCTTGTGCTACTTTCTTGACTCCCGAAAGCTCACTCTTTGTATTAACTTTCGAACTTCTGAGGGCACCTTAGTGCAATTTTTGACATTTTTATACTTTTCTGCTAAATGCTCCTTTAGTCTTGTAATACCTACCGACTTTATTTTCTGACCACAATAATTACACTCTAATTGATTTGGATACCCATCTAATGGCTTTCCATGCTCCCAAGCAATATCCTGCGACTTATTTTTACCGCTTTTTTCAATACTTGAGCTTGACATATTGAACTTGTAAATAAAAATAACAATGTTGTGGAATGATTAATTACAACACTAGTATATAAAATAATTTCAACAAGAAACACACCATGTTTTTTATACCAAAAAATTTATGCATGTATGCCTATAATTTATTTCTAAAAATTATAATATAAATTATTTTCTTCATAACTTACAAAAATATAAATGCATACATTAAAAGCTAATTTTACAAGTAATTATATGACAAATGAAAACATAATTAATTAATTATTATTGTTGTTAATTAATATTTATATTATTTAAACCAAAAAAATTTACAAAATCATTTTTCATATATTTTAGAGATTGTTTAAATAGTAAACTCAATATATAATTTCTTTTAATTCATGTAATGAATAATCTATAAAAAAAACTAATAAATGATTATAAATAATGATTATTAATATAATAGATTTATTTTCCACCAAAAAAAATAAAAAAATAGAAACCGAACCTCTTTTGGAATTTCGAAGTTGCTAGACGTGTAACGTGGCTGGGATTTTGGGTTTTCAACGCCGGGATGCGTTTTAGCCCTCATGAACGTAGGCAGGCTCGATTGGAGGGACGACAGTCAATTTCCAGCGCCGATTGTTGAGAGCTTTTGTTTGGAAGTGAGATTCGAAGACTCCACCAAGGATTTGCTTCCAAATGTGATGTATTTGAAGGGAGATGCAAAAATCAATGTCTATTGACGGAAGAAAGGTAAGTGGCTTCTCCCCCTCACGATTTTAAGCCACTATTCCTGTCTAAATCCCTTCAGATATGGATTTTGAAGGTTCCATTATTGATTTCGAAGCTAAAAAATTGATTTGAGCTTGAAAATCAAGGACGGGGACGCTGATAGCTTCCCAAATCTTCAACCGGATTGTGTAAAACTTGTTTTGGTTTGCCAAAATGGGGAAAAGGGTTTCAGAAATCAGAAATGGGGCCGCTGGAATGTGGTTTGCGACGTTTGGTTTTTATTTCAATTTCTCATCAAAATTTTTTATGAAAAACTTGGAAAATTTCAAAATATCGGTGAGAAATTGGAGAATTTTCGAAAATTTGAGGGAAACTTTGAAAATTTCCCCAAATTTTCAAAATTTTCTCCTAATGGGGGAATTTTTTGCATTTCTGTAGCAAAAATATTTCGCCAAGGTCCAAAAACAAAATTTTCAGCGAAATTTCAACCAAAATTTTTGAAAATGTGAACACTAATCTATCCACTGCAGAGCAGTAGCAATTTGGGATCATCTTCCTCAACCATAGAAATTCATTTTCAGGAGTTTTTTTTTTTTTTTTTTGGGTTTGAGAGCTTTGAAATCTATTTGCCTCATCTCTACATTAGTTGAGTAGCATCCACCAACTGCCATTGGTAAAATCTGAGTTTTTTTTTTTTTTTGGTAAATAAACTCTATTTTGATGTAAACAAAGTTTTCTGTTTATATATATAATGTATTTTCTATATTTTGAAAGAATACAATTTTTGGAATGATTTCTTTGTTTTAAAAGTTTTTAAAAATCTGATATTTATATTTTTAACAACATTTTATAAAATATAAATAAATATTATTTTTCAGCAATTATATTTACTTAAATAGCTATTCATATCATTATTTATATGGTTACTCTTTAACTTACGTATTTATATGTTTATAAAATATGAAAACAGATGGTAAAAAGCTTTTTTTTTCAAATTATTTATTGATTATAAAACTAAAATTTCAGCAATTTATATTGGCATTTAAAGTGATATTTATAAATATATTTACATTTAAGATAATTTATTATGAAGTTTTTTTAAAATGTCTAATTTTCTCTATTTTTATATTTTAGTGAAATAATTGGGCAAAATTATTGATAATTCCTCCGAAATTAGTAAAATTTTCTCCTTCCAAAGTTAGCAAGATTTCCCTTTTCAGAGAAATTGCGAACACTGAACTAAACTAATGTCATACAATTATTTCAATTGGCCATGGCCAACTCAAAATTTTGAATAAGTCAGACTGATTTTTGGTTGTGGTTTATTTTGTATTTTGATTTTCACAGGCTTATTAATTGCTATATACCTGCAGTTTGGTGCTGGTCTGGATCTTGTTGTTTTAACTTGCTGCTGTAAGCTGTATATTTTGTTAAGTACTAAATGAACATTCAGTTCATATTTGGATCAATAACCCACTTCTTACCTTCTTTGTCACATGACATAACAGAATATCTCTCAAAATCCAACATTTTAAAATGATCTTAGCCAAGGCACCATAACCCCAAGCAAAATTTTCTTTGAGGCACATGTTTAATCTTTTGCCTGGGGAAAAAAGCATTGACGGAGTCACATCCACTAGATTATTGAAAGTTTGACAATTCTACATCTTTCTACATGAGTGGTGTAGAATAATATCAGATTTGATAAAATTTGCTTTCTCACCTTAAACAGGAAGGCTTGTGTTGCCTTTATAGTATTTGGGAATTAGGGTTTTGTAGGAAAAGAGAAATGCTTTGTCTGATTTGAAAATATGGAGAAAAAGAAAATAATAAAAGAGAGAAAATAGAATGAAGAGAAGGTGAAGAAATTTTTAGAAATCACTCTTAGGTTTAGAGAATCATTCCCTAGGGCAATCACATCCAAATTCATTCTTGCAGGAGACTTGAAGTTTTCAAATTTATATAATATTACAAGTATTTCAAAGCCACAGTACACAGCACTTTGAGATTATGGTCTCAGGTGTAACACGTATGGATCACCCACTTAACCGATACTATAAGAATGTGTGCTGCTTCAGGTTTTGGGTGGACCAAGAGGAAACCACAATCACTTGCAGGCCCCACCCAGTTACTAGGCACAGTTGAGTTTAAGGAATGAGTGCTTCGGTTTTGGTTTTAGGTGGAATACAAAAGGAAAACCTTGCCCATATTAGGGTTCAGGATGAATAAGAGGAAACTTATTGCACCTGCTTCGACTTTGATGAGATAGAATGGCAGAGAATGAGACCAATTGAACTCTTCAAAGACCACAACAGCCTCATAAACAGATTTGCACCTTGCATTGGCAATTTGGCATCCTGCATTAGCTTAGGAGCATAGCATGCGTTGTATTACATTCACATGGTGCCACGGATGCATTTTACTTTTCTTTTAATTTAGGATTTTCCTTCTTGGGATTAAGGGTTATAATTCATTATAATTTGTGATGTAATAATATGTGACTTTGTGACTCTATTTGCTGATTAAATTAATTGAGCATTCATGTGAAAAGCAGAATTCATTTGTCAACACTCATAAAAAATGAATAAATTACCAAGAGATTATAAGGCACAAAACTAAAACCCAACTCGACCTATGCAACTTTAAAGTGGCTGGTGCTAACTAGTATACTTAATTAATTGGCTCAACTATAGTGTCCTAGTTCTCATGTGGCTCCTCTTTACCACAGTGATGCCAAATTATTATTGGACTTGATTTGTTCTTTCTGTAGGCTTCTTAATTCCCATCAAATGGTATCTGCATCATGTTTTAAATCTTTGTTGGTTTGGGCTCCGCATATCGCTTTAGGATAGATCTTTTATGGAACCATTACAGCGATTACAAGTTGTGTTTTGGTGATCAACCCTTTCAGTGAGGCATAACACTTTGTTTCCATTAGGCTAGGGTAACAGTTTTGCCGACCTTGGTTCGTAGGGATAACATACACAATTTGAAAGTGGTAATTAAGGCCCTCACATGGACAAATATTCTGTCAAAGGGGTTATGTCTTATTGATCTTCACTTGTGGTGCTTCACAACTCTCTCTTATTTGATATTGTAACACAAAGCCCATTAACAAAAAGAAAGAACAGGCACTTCTTTTGTTTCAACCTATAATCCACTGCAGCAAAAACAGTCTACAACAAAGTTTGGATTACATTGCCCTTCTACAAGGAAAAAGAGAAAAAAAGAGAACCATGGATTTTGCATTTTCGCCCTATTTTGATGTACCTTCTTGTTTCATACTTTAGAAAGTTCTTTTTGTGACTTTGAACTCCCAAGTTTTGTCACCAGCCATTCCCACAACTTTGCAAAACACTTTAATGAATGGCGCCTGTTTAGTTAACACAGTTTCTGCTTCCTTATTGTTTTAATTGTGTTTGTGACATGGTATCTTAGCTGTCTTAGTAAATGAGTATTTCGGTCACTCTTTACTCTTTCTCAAGAATCAGGATTTTATGTGTAACTATTCAAATTCACTGTGCAGGCAGAGATTGAGAAAGTGAAGAAAAGAAGGGAGGAAAGAGCAATTGAAAAAGCAAAACATGAAGAGGAAATGGTTAGCTAAATCTTCGATGGTTATTGTTGTTCTTAGCTATGTTGATAAGGATAAATATTTCCAGAGTATATGCATATGAATATAAATGCATTCATTGGGTCAATATGGATACAGTGAAGCTTTTCGTTTACATTGCATAACTTTCTCTGTGCATGCACCATTGTAGGCCATGTTGGCACGAGAACGTGCAAAGGCTGAATTCCAAGATTGGGAGAAGAAAGAAGAGGAGGTATTAATGCAAAACTCTCTAGTGCCCATCCTGTTTATTTTTTTCTCCTTCCGTTCATTTGCTAAAATATGTTCTTGTCAACTGCTAATAATTTTCAATTTTTCTATTTTGCAGTTCCATTTCGATCAAAGCAAGTTCCGGTCACAAATAAGATTGCGTGAGGGGCGCATAAAACCAATTGATATTCTTTCGAAGAACCTTAATTTTTCAGAAGATTTTGACATTGAAATAAATGAACCTTACACAGTCTTCAAGGTGAATACCCTTCTCTGTCTTTGTTTAATTATTGTTGAAATTCCAATAAGCATTACAGTTCTTATTCTTGGATATCCTGGCTGCTCTTTTCCAATGCCTGCAATGGGTTCTTTTCTTTTGAATTAACTATCTGTTTTGTTGTTCCCACTAATTAGAAAAATATCAACTGCATTCATAGTTGATTAAAAATGCACATGTTAGGATAATTTCGAAGGTCAACAACTCATCTAGGATATGGTTGTATATCTAATGACATCAGGCATGTGAAATGAATGCTAACATGGAAAAAATTTCTTGTGTGACAAAAAGGATGCTGTAAGGGCTTAGGACTTGTATTACTGAAGATTCATCTGCATGAAACTTTGTAGTATTTGGCACCAGTACTCCTAATTGGGCCCCCTTGTTGCATGTCCTATGTTATATTTGAAACCTCATTTTGAAGCAAAGACTTCTAATAAACTCCTCTCCAGACACACTGTTCCCTTTTCCTTGAAAATATTTTCAATCAAAAACTTTTAGGGGATCAACCTGAGAGAATACTGTAAGTTTTTGTCCTAAGTTTATATAAATGTGCAGTTCAGTGGTCCGGGTTACTTCTAGTTCTTCTATTATATTTCAAGCCATTGATTTATATTTTTCTAACAATTTTGAGATGGTTCTAGAAGAACTACATGTAATTAAGCCCTGTCTAAGGCATTCCAGAAGGCTTTTAAGAAAATATATCTTAAAGAGGAGAATTAGTGGCATTGTAAAAGTTTTCAAAAGAATATCTTGAAAACTAGCAGAAATTGGTGATTTAATGTGTCAGATTTTATCAATCCAGTCACATAAAAATTTGTCATATTCTTCATCTCAGAGTATGCTTGCAAGAATCAGCATGGATGCCAGCATTCTTATCCGAGTGAAAGAGGCCAAAAGGATCAATGACTAGGATTTTAACATGTTGTAAATTCGTGCTTAACTTTGTATATCCAATTTCCTATATGAATAGTGTATCATATGTGTGCAATTTTGTTTGTGGTTAACCTGTAAATGCATAATGATTCTCTTCGATTAATCTGTTCCTTCCTTGGTCAGGGTTTTTTTTTGTGATACCTCATGAAAAACTTGGCTAAACATATCATCTAACTCATCTTTGTATAACTATCTTTTTGTTCTTTCAAATTGATCTATTTAAAGTTTGTCAGTTCTGGTGCTGAATCTTGTTCTGTTATTCTTTTGCTTTCCTCTCAGTAAATTAGCATGCACTGTTAATTCACGCACTTAGAGATCCACATCAGTGTTTTCAAGACTGTACCGGACCGGCCGGTCGGACCGGTTTGACCAGGAACTGGTCAGTTGACCTGTCTGGTCTAGCCCTGTTTATGGTTCAATGATAAGAAGTTTTTTATTTTAATATTATTAGTAAAATAAAAGGATGAATTAAAATAGAATATTATTATACGAAAGATCTATATATTTAGAGTAATATCTATCATTTAGATTTTTCAAAATTATGTGGTATTATTTTTTAAATTTTTTCAAAAAAAGAAGAAGACTGGTTCAACCGGTTGAGCTGGCCGGTCGGACCAGTTGGACCGTGAACCAGATGCCTTACCAGTTCAATCACCGGTCCGGTTTTGAAGACATTGATCCACATACCTACTTTTACTGTAATGATTAAATTCATTATGCTATGAGTAGATTCATCCACTAATGCATGGTTTGTTGAGGGTGAGATGTTTCTCTAAATTGTTGATGACTGTGCAGGTTTTTATCTGTATGCTGACCTTTTTGTGATGGATATCTCAGGGTTTGACTGTTAAGGAAATGGAAGAGCTTCGCAATGACATTAAAATGCATTTGGATTTGGACAGGGCAACTCCAACACATATTGAGTTTTGGGAGGTCTTACTCTCCTCCTTTATACTTATCTGTAGAAGTATCCTGTGTCCCTTATTTATTTTATTTTCCACATAAACTTTGTAATACTAATTTCAGTCACTTGCATCTACATTGATTATCTTATCTTTTTCTGCCCATGTAAGATTTTCCTATATTTACACCACCCTGATGAGAAGGTTAAGCACACTGTTAATCACCAACCGCTTTCACTTCTTTCAAATAAATGGTTGACGGAACCACCATCTTGTGCCAGATTTATTTTTGGACTTGTTTGTTTTACGGTAAATGGCGTGTAAAAGGTCCAAAAATGATCAAGGATGAAAAAGCCCCTTCAACCCCCTTCTTTTATTTGCTATAACATTTAATTACCCCCAAGTGCTCATAACAATTTACTTTTTCCACATAACTTCCTATTCTTTTTTTTTTTTAAGCATTTATGTCGTCGTTATTCACTGTATGCACCCAATCTTACTGACATTATCTCCCTTTTTTACTCATGTTTTATAGATTCCACTTTTACATCTAGGGGTGTAAATCGGTTTGTGTAGAAGCTGAATCCAACTGACCCAACCCAAAAATGGTTGGTTTGGGTTGGCATTTATCCAAATTGGGTTTAACCTGACCTGATTTGTGAGACAAGGTCAGTGCGGGTTGGAGGGTTGGGGAACCCAAATTAACCCAACCTGATTTGTGTGTGTGTCTATATAACTCTGCACCCCTGCCCTCTATCGCCCTAAGCCCCTAATCGCTAAGACACTCATGCCTCACAGGCCTCATGCCGCTTACCCCTCATCTCCTCCCAACCCCCCCCCCCCAACCCTGTGTCCTTGCCATTCACGATCATGAATAGCACCCACACAAGCACAGAAGCACCAATCTACCCTGCCATAGTGCCATTCACGAACAGCGGAAGCTGCAGAACAGCCGAACAGGCATCCACAGCAGCCGGCAGCCCTCTGCCCCACAGCCTCTGCCTGCAATCTTGCACAGAAGCACAATGCTACAGTAGTCAGCCCTCTGCTCTGCTTCCTACATTTTCTCTGATCTGCTTCCACAACAGCTCTGCTCCGCGGCCTTTCCATCATCTCCGTCGACACCACCATCTTCTCTGACGATGTAAGCTGCAGCATAGCAGTTTGCTGCTCTGCTCCGCGGCCTTTCCATCTTCTCCGCAACACAACCATCTTCTCTGACAATGTAGGCTGCAGCACAGCAGTTCGCTGCTCTGCTCTGTGGCCTTTCCATCTTCTCCGGCAATACAACCATCTTCTCTGACGACGTAGGCTGCAGCACAGCAGTTCGCTGCTCTGCTCCGCAGCCTTTCCATCTTCTCTGGTGACGCAGCCATCAACCCAAATTCAACTCGAAATTGATCCAATTTTCATAGGGTTGGGTTGGGGTCTTACAAATAGGGTTAGGGTTTAGTTTACCCCAACCTGACCCGATTTACACCCCTATTTACATCTCACCAACTGCACCCTTTGTTCATATATACTTGGATATTCTACATTTTGGATTGCCTTTCATTGGAGCTTCCAATTCAAGGAAATTTTTAGATCTACTTAATTGCTTTGGATTTTCTGTATCTACTCTTGACATGTTTCTAGCTTTATTGTACATTTCTGAGATTTCATTCACCTAAGTGGACCATTTTCCATTCTCTGCTAAAAGCTTCTCATGACTATTAGATTCCACAATTTCCAGTTGAACTTTTCTGTTCTTTCTATTTAAATAAGTTGTCTTCAACGAGGAAAGTTTTCTTATGGCTCAATTTTTTGAATTGTTGTTATTGATTCAA
Source organism: Pouteria campechiana (assembly GCA_036873735.1). Classification (NCBI taxonomy): domain Eukaryota; kingdom Viridiplantae; phylum Streptophyta; class Magnoliopsida; order Ericales; family Sapotaceae; genus Pouteria; species Pouteria campechiana. The sequence continues at coordinate 40,171 of JAYJMB010088748.1, read as the reverse complement.
TGCTATTGGGTTAAGAGTAACTGGGTGACTTGCTTTGAAACAGGCAATGATGGTAGTTTGTGATTGGGAACTTGCTGAGGCTCGAAAAAGGGATGCTCTTGATCGGGCCAGGGTTCGTGGGGAGGAACCACCTGCTGAGGTACTTGCTGAAGAAAGGGGCTTGCATGCAAGCATTGAAGCAGATGTCAAGAACCTCCTGGAAGGGAAAACACGCAAAGAATTGGATGCAGTACAAAGTCACATTGAGGCTCAGATGCTTTCTGGAAAAGCCAAGGTTGTTGAGTATTGGGAAGCTGTTCTGAAACGCCTACATATATTCAAGGCAAAGGTACGTGACACTGCAATGCATTCATATGAAACCGATGCATTTTTGAGTAAACTGGACAGTGCTAAAGTGGATTGTTATAAGCTTTAGTCAGTCAATCTCTTACTTGGCAGGTTAACCCCTTTTTCAGAACCACGTTGTTGTATCATTTCATCACAAAGGTGCTCGAATAATTTAGTGCAATATAATTCCTCTAGAAATTTCTTTCTGCAACAGGAATTCTATTGTTCTACAGGCGTGATTATATTAGAAACCTCCAGTATTTTTGTTTGGTTGAGTGTCTCTTTAGCTACTGGGGCAACAGTCTTGACCACGGCGGAAACTTGCTGCCCCATTTTGTGTATATCCCAATCATGGCCAACTAGGCAATGGGTTCTATGGACAGTCACTTGAGAAATCATGTGTTTTATTGTTTTAGGAAATTCCAGATAGGGATTGCCATACCAATCCTGGGACCATGGAAACCCTTATTTTTAATGGACTGCAGGGCTGCACGCATCCTGAGAAATGAATACTACAGAGCATGGTGGTGGTCCTTGTAAGACAATGGCAACTGGTCCTTCCCACCTAGGGTGTAAATTGGTTCGGGTTGAACCTGACTAGCCCAACCCGAAAATGGGTTGGGTTGGCCATTAATGAAACCGGGTTACTAAAATCAGGTTTGACCCGACCCGACTTGGGAAATAAGGTCAGTGCAAGTTGAAGGGTCGGCCAGCCTGAATTAACCCAACCTGATTTGGATACATACATATATACATATATATATATATGATTCCAAACAGTCAGCCCACCTCTTAGAAATACTCTCGTCTAGTGAAATTCCTCTACCCAAAAAGAAAAAAACACATCTTATGAACATATACTGTACAATCAGCCCGCCTCAAGACTCATGTTGGCTGGTATCTAGTTCCATTATTTTCTACACCATGACCCAATCGACCACCTGTTTCTAGATCCAAACATAAATGATGTCATCTGCTTGGTGGATAGCTTTGATTTGATTGATTTATAAGATTTAAGCCGTTCAAGGATAGTTTTGAGGAGTGCTTGGTGAGGATGCATGTATGATGATTCTTGGGAAGCAACTGTTGTAGGAGGAGGCAATTATGCATCTTGGATGAACATGAATGGTAGGTGTAGATTGATAAGGTGACAAGCACGGCCAACTCAATGGGCAAGAAAGAAGATGTTGGCACATGTGTCCAAAGGTAAAAATTGTTACATCATGAACCAACCATGTGGGTGTGGTTCACACAAGGATAGCTAGGTAGCTAGGTGGATCTATCCTATTACGCATTTGACTTATATACTTGCCTCATTTTTTAAGATGAATATGTATTATTTAATATTTTTTAACCTCAATTATCAACCCAAAACCAACCCGATTTTCATAAGGTTGGTCTAGGGTTGGGTTGAGGTTTTACAAATAGGGTTAGGGTTTGGGTTAGACAAATAGGGTTAGGGTTTGGGTTGGGTTAGGATTTTACAAATAGGGTTAGGATTGAGTTTACCCTAACCCGAGTCAACCTGACTCAATTTACGCCCGTATTCCCACCAGTATTATGCAATAATTTGCAAAAAATCACTTGGCATAAAATAATGGTGAGGGAAACCTTAATAATAATTTAGTCTAAATCATAAAATTATGAATTCGTTATTTAGTCAAACAGCTCTAAGCAAAGGAAACAGAGCATGGAAAGTTTGGGGTTGATTTGTTTCGGATAAAAAACATTGAAGTGCAAATATAGCAAGCTAAATGGTAGATGCAAAACATTAACTAATGATGTTAGAATCTCACAAATACAAAGTTTTAAATGGAATTCTGATGCTGCTTGCAAGGGAGAGACTATTGCATCTGGTGCATTGCTTAAAAGCTGAAATAGCTTTTTGTTTTTAACTTACATAGCCAGAAGTATCATTTTATTACGATGCAAAATGTTAAGGGTCTGTTTGATGGAGGTATTCCTCCATCCTACATAGGTGATGTAATCCCAGGTGTAAACTTGGGATTCATAAAGGAATTGATAACATTAATGCAAGGGAGATACCATTACATTCCCTAGTTCATTTTTGAAGTCAAAACCACACCTTCAGGGTGCTTTTGTTTTTAGGTAAATGAAGGGTAAAAGGGGACTTTTACCTTTCCTACCTACACTGATATAACATTTAACTATCCTACATTTTTTTTTACAGCATTGCTTTTTTTAAGAAATCTATTTATTTTGTTTTTATTCACTTTACGATTGACATCATTATCTCTCTTCTCTCCTATTATTCCACTTTCACTTTTCCTCTTTCTTTACATCTCTTTTACCTTAAACCAAAGACACCTTCAAAGTATCTTTCTAAGCTAAATTTCATTTCCAACTGTCAATTTAAAGTATCACATTAGGTAATGAGCACTCTTAGTCATTTTTTGACTATTTTTTGCCATCCAAAGGTATTTCCCTCTTTACATCCTATCACACACTCTACTATACCCATTTAACAATTTTACAAGGCAAACAAATAATGTGAAATGTCAAATCAAATATACCCATTATGTTATGTAGGTTAAAAAAAAAAATTTACCTCTGTCTGAACATGCCTTAATTAATTTTATTAGCAGTTCTCACAAATGCAAAGTTCTGACTGAAATTCTACTTACCACAAGCTTGGGGAAGTGTATCAGCTGGAGTATTGCTGATTAGCAGAAAACGCTATTTTTTTTGCATGTTTGGTGGATAGAAATAGCTTTTTCTTCTTAGTAGCAATGTATTGGTAGGAAGTTGGCATCTTTGTTTTGCCCCTTTGTGCTAGATTTGTAATCATAACTTGTTTTGACTGGATTCCAGGATTTAGTGCATTCTTGCTTTGTGATAGTAATATTAATCTCCTTTTAGTGGAAGACTAATGCCCAAGCAGAGGGATGAGAACGCTGATGAAGGTTGTTGAAAGATGGTTCTTGAAACTAGAATCAGCCATCGAAGAGTGTCTTGGATGGAACTTGGTGTGCAGTTAGGCTTTTAGCAGCCGTTTTGCCTTAATGTAAAATTTTGAGATTCTTTTTTATTAGGCTTTCCATCGTGCAATCAATGTGATTTCACTGCAGTTTCATTGCAATGGAGAAGATTAAAAAAAAAAAAAATCTAAGATGGTAGTATACCTTCTGTCATTCTGTTTGTTATAATTGATCCTTAATATTGTGCTATAAACTCCATGCTTCGCTAACCGAGCTAGAAATAGCCAAGAGATGACTCATCGGGGAATAAAAGATGAACATTTCTGCCAATTCTTCCCTGTTTTTTACTAGCACTTACTCATGCTTTTACCGTTTTAGTTTTCTCATAATTATGATACCTTGTAAGACAAATTGTACCATCAATAGTGGTGCTTTAAGGTCCAGTTCCTTTATACTTGACCTTCATAGAGAGTAGATTCTCTAATCCTGCTTTAGTACTTTAATAATGTTAACTACAGTCATCATAGTTTACTCACTGCTTATAGGCGGAAACATTAACTACTGCTTCCTTGGCAGGCTTGTCTGAAGGAAATTCATACTAATCTTCTGCGCAAGCATTTGCAACGTTTAGAGCAGCCTGGGAAAACTGAACAAAGTTTAGAAACAGATCTTGATTTGAAGCCTGAGGAGGAAGACAACATGGAGGGTATGGAAGGTATTCTTTTGCAATCCTAAACTCAACCGTTTTTTAGGGCTTCATTGCATTTGTAATGTTTTAACAGACATGCCTTTGTATTTTAGATGCCCCTTACTCTCCTGAACCCATAATTGCCGAGCAAACAAATGAGCTGGAGGAAGAGCCTGGTTCGTTTTCACCGGAGCTGATGCATGGTGATGAAGATGAAGCTGCAATTGACCCAGAAGAGGATCGACTTGAGCTGGTAATGTACTTTATTGCATTTCAATTTAAGTTACTATCTAGCTTCAGGTGGTTATTGTTGCTTTGGTTCTTTATACAGAAAGCACATCCCTATGCTTCCAAGAAGATGTATTTATATTCTGAAATTATTTCTTATTTTGTTGGAATGTTGTATGGGGCTGTCTTGATTGTGATTTCTTTCTGGTTTTTTAAGTTTCAATTTAAATGGGACCATGGATCTGGTCATGTTTAACATACAGTCAGATTCAAAAGAAAATCTGGACAAAATGCGTTTGTATTTTTGGTATTTTAAAAATGTTCAAACATAATACCTCCTATATATAGTATTAATCCCCTGCCCCTTTTATCACCATCATTGTTATCATCGGTGTCCATATCATTGTCTGCAACATTGTCACCTAATCTCTTACCTAAGTAATTGGAGTCAATTGCATGATTTTTGTGCAGAACTCCATGTTAGGAGTGCAACTTGGGTTGTGTTCAATTTAAGCTTAACTAACTCAACCTGATTTTGGTTAGTGGATTGGGATTTGCTAAAATTAAGTTGAGAACTGTATATCTTTTTTCTGGTACTCATATTGTTGTTGTTGTTGTTATAATTGTTATTGTTATTTGAATCTCAGCCATTAAAACTTGAAAATGATGTATTAAAACTCGTCAAACACCCATTCAAAATTTTATAAATGGAGTGGAAAATCAATGATTAATTGACTTTCTATAGCAAACACATTGCTTCACGCATACATTCACACATCTATTCATTTGTGTATAAATTCATAAAGATATTCTGGGATTCATCTTAAGCTATTCATTAAGAACCGATCCAAATTTATAGATTTGGTTGGTGTTTTAGAAATAGGATTAAGTTTAGAAATGGGTTGCTGTTTTAGAAGTAGGACTAGGATAAGGTTGGGCTCATTGCCCAATGCAACTTGACCTGTGTTACTCTCCTAGGGCCCACGTCCTCTAAAGACCTCCATCCATGGACCTGCATGACTCCTGTTCTAAGTCATTGCCCATTTTGTCTTCCTCTTATGGCATCTCATTTTGTTGATCCCCTAGCTTTACCTAAAATTATTTGTATTAATAATGCATGCCATTAAAAATAATGTTTTGTAGATAAGATATCTGCTATTATCCATTTAAAAGTTTCCAAACATGTCAAAACCTTTTTTAGAGCCCAAAGAATCTGTTGCTTCTCTTAATGCTTTGTTCAACTATTGGACTGGTGTAAGAAATGATGAAGAGTTTGTCTTGTATTCCAGTTTTGTGACATTAAATGGACTGTAAAGAATGTTGTCCTGTGTAAGGGAGCTCATGTTGATGCTGCCAGCTTCCCATGTGCTGACATTGCACACCTGTGGCATATCTCACTGTGTGGGCTAGTAAATAGAAATTCAGTTTTACTTCCCATGGGTCTCAAAACGTGCATTAAAAAGAAATAGTCATTTGTCTTCTAAATGTACCATACATTTGAGAAGGGCATCCGTAGATTAGAACACAACTGAAAGTCAAGCTGGTAGACTGGCCCTGATACTTGTATCCCAACTTGGTGCAGGCATCAGCTGTACTAATGTGCTGGTGGCCTACCATAAAGTGTTTGTGCGTCACAATCCATGAAGAGAAGTAAATGGAAGATTCCAACAGTGTCACAATTTCATTTATCATTATATTGTAAGGTGTGAAACTCCCTAAATTTTGGTCTTTTTGAGTCATATGAACACTGACTCAACAGTAGACTGAGGAATATTTTTGTAAATCAATAGGAAAAAATTATTATTGATACAACCTATGATTGCAGGAAGTCAGTAGGTGGAAACCTTTGTTGACGCATGAGGCATGTGCAAGCATGATGAATGATCGTTTCTTTACTTCTTGGAAAAGTCTGCCAGGAATTCTCTATCAATTTGGGATAGTTGTTTAAATCTGGGAAAATAAAACCTTTGGCTGTGTTGCTGTTTGGTCCTTCTTATTCACAGTTTGGGACTGATGGAATTTGATCTTCTTTACCAATGATGATGCATTTAGCAGGAAGCCTTAAATAAGTTTTGAGTGAAAGTTGGTGTTGGTTAATTCATTGAATGAGCATTGGAGTGCCTCCTCTTGGTTGTCCTCTTAAGTATGTCATGGGCTGTAGGAATGTATGTCAATTTTAATGGCTGCTAAAATTTAGTGTTATTTAGTAATATGGAATTCAAAGATTGCCTTGTCGGGAATCATTTTGCTTTGCCGATTTTCTCATCTGTGAATTGAAACTCAAAAGTATGTATTAAACTGAGGGAACTTGTGGTATTGAACCCCTAATCCATTAATGGCTAGGCTGAGATTCTTGACCCATTTACCATCATGTTCTAGTAGAATTGAACTCTTTAAGCTTATTATGCTGTGTTCTTTCTTTGACAGGAAAGGAAACGTGCTGCAGTACTAGAAGAACAGCAAAGGCGGCTTGAAGCAATGGCAGTGAAGTCAGCTCAGCCTGAGGATAACTTGGAGATGAAAGCAATAAAAGCAATGGGAACCATGGAAGAAGGTGATGCTGTATTCGGGTCTGGTGCTGAAGTTAACCTGGAGTCACAGGTTTGCAAGAACTACTGGTATCTCAATTTGATGAATAAAAGATTTGGCAAGTTCCACTCAACACCTGCACCAGATTTATTCTGCTGTTTTTCTGAGATGACACCATGAATTCCTTTTCAGACATCTTGGTTTTCATGTCCTCTCTGCATAAAACAGCCAGATGAATTCATGCGCATGTGCAGGGCTTGCCGAATGTTGAATGTTTGTTGCATGGCCTTAGGCTCGTTGTGACTACATTGTCCATTTGCATCCAGATTAGGTTTGTTGTGACTAAACTGTCCATTTGCATCCAGGTGTACTGGTGGCATGATAAGTACCGCCCAAGAAAGCCCAAGTATTTCAACCGTGTTCATACTGGTTACGAATGGAACAAATACAACCAGACACACTATGATCATGATAATCCTCCACCAAAGATTGTGCAAGGATACAAGTTCAATATATTCTACCCAGATCTTGTGGACAAGACCAAAGCGCCTGGTTATACCATAGAGAAAGATGGAAGCAGTGGTGAGACATGCATTATAAGGTTTCATGCTGGGCCCCCTTATGAGGATATTGTAAGTCCTGAATCCTTTTCTCTCCTGATTCTCTTCGTTGATGCCATGCATGGTACAAGCTAGCTGCATCCACAGGCTATTCACATGGTGAACTGATCAATCTCATATTTTGCAGGCATTCCGGATCGTCAACAAAGAATGGGAGTATTCTCACAAGAAGGGTTTCAAGTGCACATTCGAGCGTGGGATTTTGCATGTCTATTTCAACTTCAAACGCTACAGATACCGGAGATAATCCTGAGCCCTGGTTAACCTCGATGGATCATGATCGGTCAGAGGACACTTGCAAAATATGGATCCTGGCATATCCTCACTGCATGTGTGATGATGTTCAGCTATTTAGAAGCTGTTGATCATTGGCGTATTTAAGTTGCCAATAAGCAATCGGAGGTTTCTTGTGCTGTTGAGGATTTAAGTCACCGTAGAGGCAAAGGCATTGGTGGTTTTTTGCGTTTTTCCAGCACGTTTTCAAGATTATGAAAATGTAATAGCAGAAATATGAGATTTGTACAATACTGTTTTCGGTTTCAATGAACCTAGGATTTCTCAAGGACGAATGCAGTCCATGTAATGAGAATGATGAAGGCTTTTTGTACGGTACAAACACATAGTCAGATTTTCAGCTTTTTCAAAATCGTGAGCTATGAATAAACATTTTTATCAGCTCATACCTATTCATAAGAGACAGCCTTCGCCCTTAGTTACGGGCAGAGGTGTGTAAGGCAAATGGACGTCAGTTGAGTTGGTAAGAAACGTTGAAGGGAAGAGATGCGCAAGCCAGAGCCGGTGATTAATTAGAATAGCTGATCTGACAATCCACGATATTGCATGATACGAAGATGTTACGTCTGTTTGCCATTAAAGAGATAAGACGTCTATTTGGGATCAGGAATTCAGGATATGCAAACTTGTGTATATACAATAATTTTAAAAAAAAATGTTCGAATTTTGACTATGTAAACTTTGTGCGACAATTCGATAATATAAAAATATCGATCTTCAAATTGCGTATATATTTTTTTGGCACAACCTTCACACAGACTATTATATTTTTCATCTGGAAGGTTGTGCTAAAAAATATGGAGACTGAATTTTTTCCATTAAAGGTTGTGCACAAAAATGTAGTCAAAACCATATGTTTGTTGAAAAGGTTAAATTATTTCCATCGAAGGCTTTGCACGAAAATATAGAGTCAATTATTTCCATTGAAGGTTGTGCACAAAGATTTAGTCAAAATCATATGTTTATTGAAGGTTACATTATCTCCATCATACGTTTATGATATTCCAGATGAAAAATATAACGTGGACGGCAGGATTCGAACCTGCGCGGGCAAAGCCCACATGATTTCTAGTCATGCCCGATAACCACTCCGGCACGTCCACCTGGTGTTCTATTGTTCTTTTAATTTAAAATTTAGAAGTATTTATAGAAGTATTTATAATTTCTCCCAATTATAAATGCCGTGATTAGCAATACTAAAATGACACATGATTCTTAGCAACAGTCTCGATGACCTGAGCATCCGTTTGGTTACCGATTAAACTTTATAATTGATATCTTTCCGAACCCACGGCCCCCAATGTGGCAATCAATCTCACGTTGCTAAAACATTCGTTTATGTAATTCAAAAGGTTCAATTTTATAATCTCAAGTTGTGTTGATGATATCTATGGCAAGCAGTAGGCAGGCTAGGACTGTATTAACATCAAAAAAAGGCGCATCTGCATAATACGGCTGGGTGATGATATCAACATTGACTTGCATAAAAGTATAGGCCCCTCTGCCAGATGAACTCTCTCTCTCTCTCTCTCTCTCTCTCTCTCTCGCCCACACACCTCCCTCCCAGAAATCACCCACTTATACGCTGATGCAATTGCATTGCCCAGACAATAAAATTACGCGCATAAATTGCTCATCTTTCCCTTACGCCAATTAATAACAGTCTCATCCCAAGATCCAGGACACTGCAGCACCACCAGCCCATGAAGAAGCATCAAGCAAGTGCCCAGGATCCCAAGCATATACACTCATGCATGATAATGCATTGCTATCAGTCATCATCATACCCAATAGATGCATGGAAATTTCCAATACCATCAAGAACAATTCTGGGTCCCATTTTGTTTCTCATCGAAACTACAATAGAACATCTTGTAAGCAAAATTCGTCACTGGAATATTTTCTACTTTAAAATTTGTATTGGGCATGTATGATATCAGACACCACCATCAGAATATGCAAAAAGCTTAGATAGACGATTGGTACAATGGCGTAAAAGGATGTATCTGGTCATTTCTCCAGCAGGATTCAATACCCTGAATCCTGTAGTAAGTTTTTAGCAAAAATCAAAATGGGTTTCTCCTGTTACAATTTCCTGTAAATCTATTATTCCGGTTGAACATAAAACCATTGTAAAGATTAAGAGAAAACTGGTACAAAAATTCTGCGGATGCTCTTCAACTACTCGAGAAGAAGCCAAAGAGCAGAACTCACCATCGCAGTTATTTCAGTAATCTACTCTCGATCTCCCCTTCCTTTTTTTTTTTTCAATTTTCTGCCTCCGTCTCGAAGAGTTTCATCCTCGAGAGTGGCGTCTGCAAGAAACTCTCAACCGCGAACTTCTTGGGCGACAGCTCGTGATACTTCTCGAACTGCTCCCTTGCCTCCTTGTTCCGATCCAAAAGGCTGTAGATCACACCCTGGCAGAAGTATGGCCGGAAATCCTGCGGATCCTCCTCCGACAGCTTCTGATAACTGCTCAGCGCCTCCTCCACCTTCTTCTGCAGAAACTGAATCTGCGCCATGATCAGGCGGACATCCCTCGCCTCCTTCTCCTTCTCCTCCGACGTCGCAATCTTCAGAGCCTCCTGCAGCCGCTGGATCACCGCTTCCCCCTCGCCGCACCGGTCCATCAACAGCGCGTTCTCGAAAAGCGCCTCGAAGGAGAGGGGATGCACGGCCAGGATCTCTTCGAAGACTCTGCGCGCCTCCGCCGCGTTCCCCATCTCGTTGAGGAGGCGGCCCATGAGGAACTTCCAGTCGAGCTGCGACGGTTGGGCCGCGACGAGGCGCTCGAGGATCGACAGCGCCTCGGAATCCTCGCCGGCCTCGAGCTTCTGCTGGAGGAGCGATTTGAAGGACTCCACGGCAGTGGGATTCGTCTCGAGCAATTGCGAAAGCGGCGACGCATTGGATTCAGATTCTCCGAGCTTCTCTTCAGAGACTGCAGCTGGCGACTCCGCGATGGCAGAGAATTTGGAAGATTTGCCTATGACGAGAGCGGCGACGGCAGCGGAGAGGATAAGGGTTTTGGAGGTGGATTTTAGCGTTTGGAGGAAAGGGTTTTGGGAGGGTTTTGGAGGGAGGGAGGAAGAAGCTCTGACCGTGAAAGTAGGGCTGTGTTTTGGGGGTTTGGGTGAAGAAATGTTTAGAGAGGCGGTTGTTGAAGGCCAGACAGCAAAGGGAAGAAGCGTTTTGGGATTAGCTAAAGATGGTGTGCTGAAAGAAGCCATGGATTTCTAGGGCTTTTCTCCACCGAGACTGAAGAGGGTGCCAGAAGCCAAGGGGTTTTTTCTCAAGAGTGGCTGTCGATGCCTGCAGCCTGCTGACAACACGAGGAGAGAGCGTTTTCTTTTAGAAGGACTTGATAGAGGGCCTCTTTTCTACATCTATTTGCGATAATGCCACTGAACCATCCCGAAGCTTTTAGGCATACGGCGTAGCGTAACGACCGTCTGCGTAGACTGCGCCGACGTAATTCATACACTTTTTGGGGAAGTGGGATCCATGTTCGAAGTTCGATGATCTGGACCGTTCATCTCGTGTTATTATTTGAACATTGATTTGGTTAAACTCAATACTCCCATTTTATTGCGGATTTTGGTACACCGATTTACTGTTGGAGGACAGCTGAAACTGGACGAATTATTTGCACGTATTAGAATCGTCCTGACGAAAAAGCCACTGAATCAGAACCAGAACAGGAGAAGCAGAACAGACGGGTGGGTGCTGGAATTAGACCAACGGTCTAGGTTTGAACAGGCCTTTTGCCCAAATTTCTGCTTACTAGCTCGTGCAAACTAAGCACAATGGCGTTAGTCATTTTGATTTCCAACAATGCATATATGACAGAGTTGCCTGATCGAGTTTCTTCCAAGAAAATGTGGCTTCAGAAACAACAGAAAGGCAAGAACATAGGGTAAGATACCATTCAAATTTATCACACTAACACTTGTTTCTAATTATGAATATCAAATTTTTTAATCATCAAGCAGTGAGATAATTTACAGGAAAGGAAAAAGAATACAATACAATACAATGAACTAGCTCATTGATCGCTTCTTCCCTCTATTACATGAAGCTGTACATAAACCAACCCAAATGTAGAATTGCCTTAATATGAACATGCACATATTTCCCAAAGAAATTTACATGGCAATGGAGAAGAAAAGAGAAGAAGGGAGTGTGGTAAAACTAAGAAGAAACAAACTATCACGTTCCTAGCCTCTTAACACCACATTCAGAGCAAAACTTGGAGGTCTCTCTTAAATAGGGGGCTCCACATTCATCACAGAACTTTGCAAGGCTTGTGGGCTGAAAAACAAAACAGCAACAAATCAGGTCAAAATAGATATCATGAAGCAATGTTTTCGATGATCATCATTTGCAAAGTCTGCATATCAAAGGAAAACCGGAATTACAAGGAAATTTATTGCAAAATGATAAACAACCTGAACCTCAAAGCGTTGATTGCAACTACAAGAGCAGAGAAACACTTTGAACATTTTTTATGCCGTGAAACACATCTCAATAGATCTTTGCAATGAAACTTTTTTATGTTATGCAATTCAACTACAGATAAACCTTTTTCACTTCTCATGTAGAAAAAAGAGCGTCTTCTAAGTTTACCTTCCGGTCTGAAATTTTCAATTGATGCCAAACAAAATATCTTGCCAGTAATTCTGCTGAATAACCATGCACAGTTCAGATCTCAGTACCATGCATGAATTTGATGTGAATAGATGCACTCTAATTTGAAAGAAAAGTGGCAAAGAATTGTACTTCTAGCAGAGAATGGAACATAGTGCTCTTGATAAAAGCAAGCATGCATGAGAACATAAAATATGATCTGCACTTTTATGACAATTTTGTATGACGAGAAATGCTTGCAAAATGCAGAATAAATAAGAATCACCATAGATGTTGAACATAGACATCCAAGGTTCACGGACCCAAATTTGCAATTATGGAAAGACAATGAAACATGATCAAATTGTCAAATCACATTTCTCACATATGCCACAGGAGCCAAAAAGTTATCATAAGATCCAAGAAATAGATACCATTATAGAAATGGAATTTTGCTAGAAAACTAAAGAACATATATATATATATATATAGAGAGAGAGAGAGAGAGAATACCCAAAACAAATAACACGGAGAAAAGAGAGAGAAGCAGAAAGGAGCTCACCATTACGTGTAAACGGCCTCCAACGTGGCCTCCAGTAAGGGGCTGCAAACAAGCCAACTGCTGGGTAATAGTTGGTGGCTGATGATGAGGGATCTCTGGCAAATGTGGAGAGTGTGCACACTGATGAGGTGTGTTGGAATAGGGTGAAGCATGTTGACTTTGATGTATTTGTTGATGATGACTTTGCTGCAGAGGGTGAAACTGAGTTTGATGCGTGAGAGGTTGCATGTGATGTTTAGATGAAGGTTGCTGCTGATTCTGTGGCTGCCAACAAGCAGAGCATTTATCAAAGCTGTTCTGCCAAAATTGAAATAAATATTGTAATCCATTCAAACTATAACAAAACATGCTATCATAATATTGAAATTCAATAGAAAATTATGTAGCAGAGTGCAGAAGCAGGACACTGATTTAAATAGAGGATGGCAGTTTTTCATCGTGAAGTGATGCCACTGCAACAGAACCCCTAGAATCTTGGTCTTTTGACTTTCTAACAATGCAAGGACTGTGCCTACTCAACAACTGTGGTTGAAAAAAACATACTTGACCACAAATTCATCTAACTCATTTACATTTGAACCACTTTCTGGAACAGCAAGACTAGATTTTTTGTTTCTAATAAGGCAATCCATAAAATCAATTTGCTAACAAATTGACTTGGTCCAACCATAACAAAAAAGAAATTAAATCACTCCCCTTCAGAGCTACCTTTTCTCACAGAAGAAACAGAGAGCTCCTGGCAAAATTTTGAGCCAAAATCCTTGCCAGGATAAGCATGGACATACCACTGGCAGTCCTCAACCTGCTCAGTTGTTTCCCTTCGCTGTTCTTCTGCATTTTAGAAGAGATAATAGTTCTGGCCATTGAAAACTTGTAAATAATATGTAGTTCAGTTATTCAATATTGAGTCACGTGAAAGGTCATCTAAGCCCATTGATCAACTACACCTGATCACACATTAAGTCATACTGAATTGTGAAATACATGAATCTTGAGTCTTCCACCCATAAGTCAGCAGTTTTGCAGAATCCTTTTCAAGCATCTGCTGTTTGGCTCCAAATTGAAAAGGTATAGCATCATCTTGTCCACAAGATTCGAGGCATAATCATTCCACAGTGGGCCCAACAAGATCTATGATATATTTTCAATAACGTGAACAGTGGGCACCACTTGTCAATTCTCAAATACTAAGCCTACTACAAACCCCTGGTTAAAAGATTCAGTAATTCTTCCAGAAGGTAATGTTAGTCATATCACCTTCCAAATCTCAAAGGCCCCTCCAATGACAAAATATTAATATTTCCCAGGCTACAATGTCAACTGGAGAAACTCTTTTAATTTGTTACCCTTGGTGATTAAAATTCCACTTGGATAATCAATTTAAGACAAAAGAAATATCTTTTTGGACAAAAGGAGAATAGTAGCACTATAATTTATTAAAAATAGAAAAAATGGAATAGAACTGCCAAGATGCAAGTTCTTACTTCACTCACGGGGCGAAAGCCTGGCGAGGTAGCTAGTGTAGAAGAATTGTCTGTGTTAGCAAATGCCTGGGCAGATCAAAGAAATTAAGGACATTTTAGTTGAATTCAACTTGATAAACAGAAAATACAACGGGCATCAAACATACAGGCAAACCAGAGATGTTTGATATGGGATGTGATGGAACACGCCTATATTTATGCCTGGGTGAATAAAATTTGTAGTCTCTGGAAGTGACAGCCACTTCATGCCGACCAGTCAAGCGTTTGAACCTGTAAGATTTAATCAGCTGTCAAAAAGGGGGAATCTCTGTATGCATAATTCAATACAATGAATTATAAGCAGCACATACAAAGTATCAGATAATCTGATAAGTGTCGAGCCTCTGTCAAATTTCCTTTCACTTTGAATGAGTTAATAAAGCATCACAATCATTCAGAATTAAAGATGGACTTGGTAACAATATCAACTTGTCACATACATGACATGGACGCTGGAGGACACTTTTTTGTGGTCACCTCAAAGTTAAAAATAGAAACCACCAACCCTGCATCTAGAAGAATCAATTGGATGGCAAGGAGAAAGAATCCCAATTTACAAAATCAAATGAAATGCATTTCATGGAAGAAGGATGCTTTGGCACTGGTAGAATACTGATGGCCTTGGGTAGCCAATGTTTCAACAGAGATAGCCAAGATCAACGTCAAACCCCTCACCTTGCTAACAGGGCAGCAAGAGATCACATGGAAGCTCCTAGAGCCTTCACAAAGAATAAGCATTTTCAAGGTGGATCATTATTCCAAGCGGAAATCTTAGTATCCCAGTGTACAATAGGTCTGTTGGGACAAGAAGTCTATGGACCACCTTTTCATGTACATCATCTTCAAAGTTGGGAATGCATGTGTGTGGACATTTTGGATGTAGCTGGGGAGGGTAGGAAGGATTGAATAGTTCCAAGTTTGGAAGGTTATACAGAGAACATAACTCTTCTGATAGGTCTTCAGCCAATTTGGACAGAGAAATAGTGAATCATTCTGTAACAGGGATGATTCAAGAAAGTGCTCCCCAAGTAAGAAAAAAGTAAGAATAATCATATTTAGGCCTATGATAATGATATCAAGTTGCTTGAGTTGTTCATAAAAAACAAAAAGAAAACATATTTGAATTTTAATGGGAATCTTTTGACGGTCCTTAGCTTTCAAGTTCCCCGACTTTGTCATGAGATGATCCTTCACCATCTCTGCCTTTCTGTTTACAGTACAGGAGAAAGGAAGCATCATTTCGAAATCCTGACCAACATGATACTACCATGAAGCACAACTAGAAACTGCAGCACCCATAGCAAGGAGCATGGGCCCAAAAAGCTATTCCTCGCCTAAAGCAAGTATTTAAAACTATTGAAATGAAAACAACAACATATATAGCCAAGACAATGCAGCCGAGAGAAGGATCTAGATAAATATCATATCATATCAGAAGGGAAACTCTTTTTTTTTCAGCTTTTTGCTTTTGGGGGAACCGCAGTATTAGAAAATGAATTGATACATCCATGATAAAGCTGAATGATGTTTCCACATCCAACATCAGCCTTGTCCCAGTAAATTTTAATGGCAGTTTCAAATTTACTTTTATGGATTAAATTCAGCATTAATTCCAGAGAGAAACATGTATAAAATATGGGTACTAGTGCAAGCAGATTGAAAAGACAATAAAATCCACAAATCAGTCCTTTTAAGAACCAAGAGTAAATCATTTTGTTTATCTGTCTCTAAAATTGTAATTCAGGTGTAACAATGTGAAAATGGAAAAGGCATTCCTTGTAATAATTACTGAGCACACAACAGAAACAAACATATCATGAGCCATCACAACAAGAACAGAGAAGCCTTATACTGCCAACTTACCATTCAGAATCCTCGATAATCATATTGTTTGGTTTTTCAACAATCATCAAACCATTGACTACCACAAAACGGACACGTTTCTCCTCCTGTATGACTAGCTCTGGGAATCTTGTTCTTGTTTCAAGAGAAGTCGCTAGTTCCCTTCTTTTAAAGGTGCATGGTCCTAGAAAATATTGAGGCATAAGCTGAAGAAATTGAAGTGGCATACCATGTCAACAAGTTTCAGGAGTCTAGAAATGTACAGAAACTCATGCAAATACCTTTCCTAGGGAACTTTTTTGCAAGCCTTCTATACAAACCACCTGCTGCTTCAAGCGCTACTCCAATAGTTTTCTCGCGAATCCCCTCCAAGGAGGCAAGCCGTATGTTTACTTCATTCGCTAAAGTCTCGTACAAATTTGCCACATACATCAATGGCAAAACAAAACTTGGGTTACCTTCGTACTGCACTTCTCTGGGCTTCCTTTTGTTTAGTTTATCTTGACCGGGTTGATTCCCATAATCTGCCTCAGCAGGACCAATCGCTGGGATTAAATTCTGACTAATGAAATGATCCACGATAATTTGCAAAAACCTTGCTCTTGCAGTTTCAATTGGCGAAACATCTGAATCAAAAACTTGTTTCTTGTTAATTATGAAATCCAACTAAAATTCCAGCAGACAATGATATTAATTCAAAACAAACATAGATACAGAATCACCTTCAATTGTCAGAATATCATAGGGTGGCCTTGATGAACCTCCATTCTCGAGGCTAGAACGATCTTCTTCCACCCCAACGCCGTGAAGTGGCAGTGAATTTCTATATGATTCATGTATGCAATCCTGAATAACACCCAAAACATAATTACAAATTAACCAAATAAACTTAACTCCAAGCAGAAATTCCTAAGCCCCAAATGCATAGTCTATAAAGGCAAAAAATTGAATGGTGCT
Source organism: Pouteria campechiana (assembly GCA_036873735.1). NCBI lineage: Eukaryota > Viridiplantae > Streptophyta > Magnoliopsida > Ericales > Sapotaceae > Pouteria > Pouteria campechiana. The sequence goes on along the minus strand of JAYJMB010088748.1, from coordinate 23,033 downwards.
CCAATAGATTCTGCAGAGTTGTTCTCATTCACACATCGACCATGCATGTCTCCTACATTATCTACTTCAATCGGAACCACCCGAAAGTGGGTCAACAGGGATCAGATGTCCAGGTAAAGAATACCTATAACTACAAGGCCATCCAACCTACCCAATCAACAAATACTTGCATAAAGAGTTAGAGCCGTATGCAATTCTAAACACTGTATGGTTCTTTTAATATGACCATCCATGGCATGGGCTACGATTTGGGCATGGATGTGCCATAATTTGGATGTCTACGTGAATATGATCTACCATAGTGTCACTAGAGATCGGAAATTTTTCTCTGGAATTTGACTATAGCAACTGTTGAATTGCAACAACCAATGCATCGTTCTTTAATTTGTATCTAAAATCGAATTCATTTTTACAAATAAACAACTTTAGAGAAGAGAAGCTAAGATAGCCAAAAAATGGCATCAAATGGGAATCGGACTTACAACCGAAGTCGACTCCTCGTCGTTCTCCAAGCTGTCTTCAGTCACACCATCACGGTCGACGTCGCTAATACCCTCAATCTCCCCAGGCCGAGCGTCGACTGTGTTAAGATCGTGAAGTGAGCTCCCGATAAATGAATTGGCAGACCTCAGATTGTAGTGTTGCACAGGGACTCTACTTCCCATTCCAATCCGATTCCGATATGGGAAGAAGGAACAAAACCCTAAGCCCTAGAAAAACCCATCAACCTGAAAATCCAAAGAATCGCAGAACTCGAAATATTCTATCTCCTCCTCCTACTTCCTTCGTAGAAAGGGTAAGCTGCGCCGCAGAACAGGAAACCCTAGATGGAGCATTTCCGGGGTTTGCCTTTCCCACCGCGGCTTTAAAAAAAAATGGTAACGGCTATTTGGGAGGGAAGAGATGGAGAGGCTCGGGCCACAGCTGAGCTTTCTTCGTCTGCGGAACCTGTATCCAAGCCTTCTCCCGATTTCCGCACCTGCTTCCGAGCCGGCTACCCGGCTGCTCTCTTATATAGCCTTGCCCGTATTTACTGAAATACCCTAGCTGCTTCACTATCGTACTCCGGTGGCGCGGGCGTCTCCATAAGCACGCCCTCGGTCTACATGACTTTGAGCAAAACCTTAGCATATTTTTGTAACTATCACAAATTTAACATTTTATTAATAGCCTTCCAAATCGCTTTGCAATAGAAGTTTCTTTGAGTGTGCGAGATGGGATGCATTTGGGTATTGTTTGGGGTGACTGCAAGCTTGTGGTATGATGCGTTAGCCCCCTGCTGTATGCCCGGTCACACTGCACTCTTCCTTTCAGATAAGAGCAATTCTTAATATACCTTACAATCATTTTATTTCACTTATTGCCCATACTCAATCATTAGTTTCGCTTTTCTGTGATTATTTATTTTTATATATTATTTACATTTTAATCATTTGCCAATGTTTTTTAAAACCATTTATTTATTTATAATTTTAAATATAAACCTAACTATGATTTATTTATCATACTATTTTATCTTTTTCAGTATATTTTATACTATACACCCAAGTAAATTTTTTTCTGCCTATTTTCATATACTGGTTAAATTAGCAAGAAGTAAAAAATTAAGAATCAATTGATTGGATTTAGTTTTCATGGAATTTAATTTATATAGTACTAGTGTTATCAAAACTAGATGGAACCAATCAGTTGATCAGTCCAGTCTAACCTAGTTTGGTTCAATGATAGATTTTTTTTAATTTTAATATTATTAAGAAGATAAAAGAATAAATTAAAATAGTAAAAATTACATAAAAATTTTATATATTTAAATTAATATCTATAGTTTAAATTTTTTAAAATCATGCTCTACTATTTTTTAAATTTTTTGAAAAAGTAAAAAACTAATTCAAACTATTCAGCCATTGATCCGATGCTGATAACAATGTTCAGTGTGCTGTTGAGTGCATTACTTTTCACATTAATTATACTTTTTTATTATATATGTTTATAATTATTATATCCTTTTTATTCTAATATTTTTTACTTTAGGATAGACATCAGCCACAGACATTAATTTTAATATTCACACAACGCATTCAAATGTATCAAAATATTGAATTTGACTATTTCGGACCTCAAAATACATGATTCACATCTACCTATTCAAGTAGGGTATTATGGGAATTTATTCAATTCTATATTCTTAGGGTGCCTTGCTGAATTCATTTTTAATTTATGTATTTTTAAGTTAATTTATCATTTAAGCATTATCTTTGCCTTCTTTTTACAAAAAATAAGGGCGTTATTCGCATTTTGGCTTAGATAGATTGGCAATTATTATACGTTAGAACTAAAAGTTAACGTACGGTTTTGATTCTAGTTTTCTAGATCATATTTGTGTCTTGTAGCCGGTTGTCGACGCAGTCTGCTCTCCCCAAGAAGCATAGCTCGCGCAGCAGGTTTCCCTCCCTCCTCAGACTTCGTTTCTCTTCTCTTCTTCCCAGAATCTGCCTGCCACGGATCTCTCTTTCTACGAGGCGTGATTTTCACAATCTTTGGATTTCCTCGACACGCTTGCGTTTCATATTCATTTCTCTGGGTGAATATCCGTTGTGGTCGGGGATTATGATGATGTTTGTGCAGTGTGGCGCTTAATGCGCGGTTTTAACTCAACCCACCAATGATAGCCAGCCCCCAGTATTTTCCTGCTTTTCGTCTTTCTTCTTCTTCTTCTTCTCCTTCAGCAACTGGTGAAAAATAGATTTATTTTTTTTTTCGGTTTTCTTTATCTTTAGGTTAACCGTCCAACAATTATGGAAAATCCATTTCAGATACAATACATCGTGATTTTGGTCTATGTTCGGTTGAAATTGGGGCAACAATTTGGAGTTTTTTTTTTCTTTTCTGAATCACTTGCGTGCTATCTATGATTCCAAGGGTTCATTTGGATTCTTGAATTATATAAAGGGTTTGAATTTCAGACTCATGTCTAATGCATTGATTTCTTGAATTTCAAGTCTTGAACACCAAACTCAATTACTAGCCTGAAGGTGAAATTTTCATTCACTTTGGTTTGAACACCCCCCGCCCCCGGGTTTTTTTTTTTTTTTTTTTTTTTTTGTATTCAGCTCAGAAACATGATCTCATTTCCATGAATTTCAAATTTGCAAATTCAAGCATTCAATTATCCCCAGTTAACTTCCCATTGCCAGTACTACGGCAGCAGAAGCCTTCTGCCATTTGTGAATTTTTACTGTCACATACACTGCTGATCTTATGTGGCCCACCTTGAATGACATCTGACCATGTGGTGTGTCATGTAATGACCCTTCTTGTCATTTGTGCCTGTAATGAAATCAGATGTGGCACATAGTTTGTTTCTTATGAAATGATTGCTTGGCATGATGAGTAGGCTTTTATTAGTTTAATGAAATCAGAGAGTAATGGCATTGTTGGTATTACCAAGGATGACCTGAAGAAAATCACAATGGTGATCATGGTAATGATGACTGCAAAATTTATGTTTGATTTTTGCGAATTTAATATTAGTCTTTTTTCTTAGGTCTTGTTGTTTCTTCTTGGTGTACAGTGAATCGTATATTTATTTCTTTATTGCAAGCGTTGACACTTTTCCTTCAAAAAATGATTTCATGCGCTTCATAATTTCTAATCAACATGATCTAATCCACTGCTTGGGAATCAAACTTGTAACAGGCTAGGTTTCCTGCAATTAAACTTAGAACATAGGATGTTTTATAATTATAAGTGACAAGTTCACCATTGTTTGCAAAATCTTTACAGGAGCGGTTAGCTACTTTGATGCGTTAAGGAGCAACCATTAAATTGTTGTTTGGCACGTAGCTTACTTGGAAGATGTCTGGGGAAGAGGAAGAGAATGCTGCTGAGCTAAAGATTGGAGATGGTAAGTGACATTTCTATGTTTCTTTCTGTTGTTTGATACTTTTAGGACTATTCTGTTGTGTTCTTCCCATGTGAACTCAGGCATCGTCATTGCAGTTATGATTTCTGTGCAAGCATCCTAGTTATTTTTCTAATTATGCAGCACTATTCTTATGGAACTAGTTGGAATTCTCGTTAGTTTTTCTTGATGATGCTTCATTCAGATCTTTCAACCTTTATCTATTATTGGAGGCCAACAGTGAGCAATAATCCCCCTTCTAAACACTGATAACTGCTTGGATTACCTCTTGTGTCTAATGAGTGCAATAGGTTCAATTTGACATCCAACCTATGAATTATTGTTGTGTTGGTGAAAGAAGGGAGTTCCTAGGGTGCTTGATTTTTTTTTTAACTTTGACTATTCTCCGAATTACCTCCCTCAGATACCATTCTTTGAATTGCTGTCTACTTTTAACTTGATTTGGTTTCTTTTGTTGTGTTGCACAACTTTTTAATCTCCTTGCTGACTTTAACATGCTTTGGCTGTGGTTTTCAGAGTTTTTAAAGGCCAAATGTCTGATGAATTGTGAAGTTGCATTAATTCTTGAAAGAAAATATGAACAATTTCAGCAGATGTCTGATGACCCTATGAACCAAGTTTCTCAGTAAGTATTAATAGAAACCTATTTCATCCAATAAAAGTTCATATTCATTTGCCCCCATTATATATATTTTTACTCAGTTTCTATGTTATAGAGGAGAAATTTATCTGAGTCAATGAATAGAGTTACTCAAAATGAAACCCACTAAAGCAACACCCACAATTACTCTTCCTTCCAGTAATCAATTGTATGTTCCATGGCTGAATAATCTTGTCTTTCTTAATTTCAGAGTTTTTGAGAAGTCATTGCAGTATGTTAAACGCTTTAGTCGCTACAAAAATCCAGATGCTGTGCGGCAAGTTCGAGAGTATCCTTCTAATTCTCTATATCATAACCAAGAGATTTTAAAGTGCATTATACAATTTCTGATGTATTCTATTATCGCTTTGTTTTTTATTTCTACTTTTAAGTGCACTTTCTGATTTGTCTGCAATCTGCATAGTCATCTGCAGTAATCTCTTTGTTGGATTCTAGAGGAATTGTAAAATCCTTCATCCATGGAATGTGCAATGCCCTTGGGATAATTATTTTTGTGGGGTCATTACTGGGTGAGCTGGAACATTGATCATCTGATGGGCCTCAATTTCAGTGTCCATGCCCCAAAGACAATCCTTTGATCACTGGCCTGCAAGTAGACATATAACTAGATAAGGAGCATGATAATGATCTCAACTCAATAAATAAATGGCCAGGCAAGGATTGCTAGGACATTTGGCTTGGAAGAATTTTCATGTAGTCCATTCATGGAAAGGCCTATGAAACGATTTCTCAATTACTGAAGTATGAATAGCAGAAATTAAATCCTTAGTAAAGTAGTATATTTGGGCTGTGGACCTCTAATTCCCTAGACCCCTTCAGGCAAAGATCTTGTCAGCATGGTGGAGATCCTATTGATGAGGTGGAGATCCTATTGATGAGGTGCAGCAGGAGTAATACTTTCTCTGTGGTCCAACCCAAAACTTGGGCATTGTTTGGTATAGTTCCCTGACTCCAGGATGCTGCTTGCTATAAGCAAAAAGCCATTTTGGGCTTTTGACTATATTTGTTAGACCTACCTTTTTGGGAAGCAGCCTTTGTTGAAGACATAATCCCTCTTTTTTTGACTTTCAGGAATCTTCTAAATGATACTTCTAAGAATGTTGCAAAACTGAAAATTTCAGTGATCTGTAGGTGATTTATTAGGCCAACAGTTCTCATTACTTAGACAGTGCTTCAAATTTTGTATTACCTCATGACTTCTGTAGAAGATCCCTTTCCTAGGAAAGAGAGGCTTTCTAAAGTTTTTTCCCTTCCAAATGGCTCTTGAGTTATGATGTCAATTATGAAAGGGCTTTTCAGAATGAATGTACATAGAAGGGCTTTATGGAAATCTCTGTTTTAGAAACTCATATTCTTTTGTGGAAGTGATTTAGTAGAATGTTTAAAAGAGCTTTATGGGCAATTTCAAATTTTTCAGTTTGAAAAAGAATTATTTGACATATTAGAAAGCCATCTAGTGCCTTTAGAAAAGCTTTGTTTTTAATTTCTTTAGGAAATAAACAAATAGGGCTTCTATAGCCTCACAAGAAATTTATTCCTAAGAAGAAAACATTTACCAGACAATATTAGGAGCCAAAGTTGGTTTCCTTTCTTTGGGAAGTGGCTTCATGGCACTAGCAAACTATGTCAACCATGACCTAGACATGGCCTTTGGCCGTGTTTCTTGTGTCAAACATCATCCATGAGAATGAATATGCCATGTGTATTAGGCTGGTCCACGTATTTGGTTAAACCATTAGAATCAGTACGCAACCAACTGCTAGACTCCAGATGTACAGATATTCCCTGCCTGTTGAGTGGACTAACATAGTTTTTACGTGAAGCAATATCATTTTTCTGTTGCCTTACTGGGGTGATAACTGTTACTGGAGTTAAATTTTTAATTTGGGAGTTGAATACTTGGATATTCACCTATGTTTATTTGCTGACAAACATGATTTCCAAGGGGAACTGAAATAGTTTGCATGCATAATCATGTTGGTTCTGAGTATGGACTATGGAAAACATAATTGACAACATATGAGTCTGAGTGGCTGTGTAGGTGGTTCTCTTTGTTCATTCTTTAGCCAAGCCCTACTGACACTAATATGTAACTTTGAATATGCTTTCGCCGATTGCTCTAGATGTCTGGTGTTCCTTAACTTATATATTCAGAATCCTGAGCCGCAACCAGCTGGCTGAATTTGAGGTAATATATGCACAGGGCCTTTTATATCAAAGTAAATTTTGGAGTCATTTATCTTTTCTGCTAAAATGGAATGTGTTTTTCGATTAAATGTGTTCTTGGGCTTTTCAGCTTTGTGTCCTTGGCAATCTTTGCCCAGAAACTCTAGAAGAGGCTACAGCTATGGTCCCATCTCTGAAGGTCAGTTCTCTTACAAATGGACTGCTGTATGGCACATGATTGTGCTTAGTACCCTGCAATACATACATGCATAATAGCATATATGCGCACCATGCACATCCTAAGGTTTTGGGGAGTGTGGATTTAATTTTTATTTTTTTGACTTCATGATCCAGAGAAAGTTGGTGGTTGTGATTATAATTTTTTATCATCGTTATGAACATTTTTTAAGTCTCTTGGGATCAGTTGCATGAATTTTGCCTGCTATCTACTCTGTGATAGACCATGTCCTTGGTTAACCCCATGTACCTTCAATTCTTTTCTAACACCCTGAGAACATAATTATGTTATTGAATAAAAATGGTCATCATGAACCTGTCTGCTGCAAGATAACTTAGCACTGCTACCAAATTTGATGCAGGGTAGGCTTGGAATACTCATTGTGTTTAGTGAGTTAAACTGATTAATTAAGGTTTGCTTATCATAATAATAATAATAATAATAATAATATTATTATTATTATTATTATT
>JAYJMB010088748.1:3675-15476 GCA_036873735.1 Pouteria campechiana | reverse complement strand
TATTATTATTTGGTTTAACTATGACCATGAGGTTTATTGCAACTGCTTATCAATGAATAACAAACCAAGATTAAGGAGAAACTTCTGCCACTAGCAATAAGTATGCAAATTTATTATAGCATAAATATCAATATCAATGATTACGTCATTAGGAAGAGGAATAACGACAAGCCATTGGCAATCTTTTCACATCCCATCCCACCCCCTCCAACCAAGAACATGCATGAAATCATCCTTAGTTCAGATCCATAACAAAAAGCAGTGTACGACTAAATCTTTAGTGGTTGGTATAAAATGGATGGTGATGTGGAAAATACCTTGACTGACTCAGGGGCATAGATTAAAGTACTTTGTTTCACATATAATTGGATAATCACACCACAATTGAATATGCCATACTCATGGTTGGGAAATTGTGCATTTTCTTGTTCTTTTCATCTCTGTGCTCCATTTATGGAGCCATTTTTAAGACATCAAGGTATCTTGGAAACAGTTAAAACTGTTCAAATCGTACAATAACTGTCCAGAACTTTTGGTTATCAATACTTGACACAGTGAACTGTTGGAAAGAGAACTATATCACACTAGTGGGAAGGATAGACTTGGTTAGACGTCCTCCTCACGGTAATTCTCCATTTTTCTGCATAAAATTCAGCAGGACAGGACTAGTATTATGATACTTCTTGTGGATGATGTTTTCTAAGCATGCCTTTCACCTTTGCTACCAGAAAAGCTTTTAAAAAAATAAAATAAAATAAAATTATATGTTTGAATCATTCAATGACTGTTACCTTGAGATTGAAACACAATTTCTTGTTGAGCAAAAGATTTTGAGCAGCAACAATGGGCAGTGTTGCAACTTGCAACTAGTTGGAGATGTTGCAATCTGAGCAAGCAGGGGTGGATCAAAGGGGGGCATTTCTGTTGTAGTATAGTGTTTTATTCTAGACATCTCTAGGCATTCCTGCACAGGGATTTCGCAAATCTCACTTTAGGATGTCCCTTTGTGTGGTGCTAAAGCCCACAGTCTATGGCAGCTGCTAGCTTCATAGCGCATTTTATTAATCAACCGATCATTCTGTGCATTTTGACTAATTTTATTTCCTTTTCATAAAGTCATACGTGTCTGCTTTATTCTCGTTCCTTGCTGAAGGAATGTTGGATTTTTTTGTTTTGCAGAGCAAAGGGCGAATGCTAGATGATGAGATGATTGATAAAATGCTGCATGACCTCTCTCTTATCAAGAAATTCGAATAGGCATGATGTTATTCTTTTCTCTTACGATGTGAATTGTGCATACACTTGAATTAGTACGACCCTGGACCATACTCCATGTTGGGAGGCAAAGTGATAACCTCAGAAGCTTTCCTCTTATTTTGTAACATTCCTGTGACACGTTACTATTAGCACATTGCATAGATGACTTTTTCATAAGCTGATTGTGGTGTTAGTTCAAGTGCCCAACCTCCAGGTGGCCAGGTGGGCCTTTTTGAAACCATCCCTGGTACCAAATCGTGTTGCTTTTTAATTAATTTGGCGGTTGCAATGTTTGATTGTTAATTGAGGTGGTGTGAGAGCCATGTTCCAGCCCAGTTCGGTTCAATAGTAAATTTTTTAAAGTGTTAGTATTTTTAATAGAATAAAAGGATAGATTAAAGTAATATAGCATTATAACAAAAGATTTGTATATTTAAATTAATATCTATTGGATTTTTTTAAATCATATTGTATTTTTTTAAGTTTTTTAAATAAAAAATGGTTCATCGGGTTGATCTGCAGGTCGGACCGTGAATCGGTTCAACCGTTGGCCCGGTCTTGACAACACTGGATAAGAGTAAGGGTTTCTTAGGATTTGTAGGTACGAATGACTTGTCTCAACATGTTAGTGTTTTAGGTTTAAAATTAGCTGGTGCCAACTATAAATGTGGATAAAGCTTTAGAATGTTTATTTTTTAAAAGATATCAAATGCATAAATATTTTATATTTCCTTTAAAAACAAATTATATCTGCATTTGCGCCTAATTTATGCATTTGATTAGAATTACTAATAATAATATGTCTAAAATAACATTTCAAGGTCTTATCTTTTTATATTAATTAGTTTGTGTTAAAAAAAAAAAAGTATTTGCGATGCTTTTCATTGAGGTAAAAAAACATAAAAGATCTGAGCTGGACTCTGCCGGAAAACGTGCCTTGGTACAGATGGGTTTGGTTATATGTTTTAGAACCCGATTTTCTTGAAACCAGGTTTAACCGAATCTGAGGAACCTGAATTGCCCGAATTGATTATTTAAAAAATATAAAAAACTACTAATCCTAAATAATATAGAAAAAATTTCTTATATTCAAAAATGGTTTATTAGGTTTTAATATTTTGTTGTTTTATTTAAATTGAATAATTAACTAATATAATTTTTTTATTAAGTTTTAACGTTTTCAAGTTTTATTTAAGAATAATTCCTAAAAAATTATTTAGTTTTAAAACTTTTATATTTTAATTAAAATAAATTATTAAAAAATATAAATATTATTTTATTTAAACATTAACTTATTAGGTTTTAATATTTGATGTTTTATTTATAATAAATTATTACATATAAAAAATTTAGAGAAAAAATAAAATAAGTTTCACTGCAACTTTTAACCTCATTCTCATTGAATTTCTACCCAAACCTAATTAATAAGGATAGAGTTGGAGTTAAAGTTTTAAAAATAGAATTAGGATTAAGATTAATTCCAATCCAAGTTAACCCGAAACTAATTTACACCCTACTTGGTGAGTGGCTCAAGTGCCAATATGACATAAAATTAGAGATGGAGAAGATCGTGATTTAGAATATTTCCTTTACATCAGCGTCTGCTTTAACAGTATGCGTGAAAATTATATACCTAGCTAAGCCCCAGTAGTATTAAGGATTTTGATTCAAAGAGCACAGTCTTTTCACTTTGGGTACACCAAAGTAGTTTAATGAGATTTAAGCTAATCGTCATCCTTAACAATATTATTGAAATTCAAACTCAAAATCATTTCTATAGATCATGCCATCTGAAAATGTGTGAAATTGCATGTAAAATATTAAAATCACCGGCTAGTTTATAAAAATATTAAAATTAGGGGTGCAAACCCGGGCGAGCTGAACCGAGCCCGAGTTTGACCCGATAATATTTGGCATTGGGTTGGGGTGGTTGTGCAGGACAGGTCGGGTTGGAAATTCTGACCCGGTTGAAAATGGGTTCGGGATGGTTGCCAGGGCTAAAATCGACTTGACCCGTAGCATAGTAGTAAATATTAAAAAACTAAAAAAGCCCAGCACTTCCCAAATGGGCGTGGATCAGATGGAAAGTAATCGCCATGACAATGAAAAGCTGATGCCGTAAGAAGAAAAATAATAATATTATTATTAAAAAAAGAGGAAGAAAAGAAAAAGTACTCCTCCTCCCAAATGCCTCTGGCTTTTTTAAGCCATGGATTTAGAGCCGACACCCATTTCATTCATCCAGGGTTTATGCCACATCGAAATTTCAGGCTCTTGATGTATGATGGGTGTGCTTTTGATTTTGCTAGAAATGCTGAGGAGAGCAAGCGGAGAAGAGTGAGAAAGTTAGGGATTGAAAATGCCTATTTTTCTGATTTTTTACTCTTTTAATCTTCTCGTTAGAATATTTCTTTTCTTTAATTTTTTGGGAGAGAAATCAAATGGGGGAGAAGCAGAAAATAGGAGCTAATCAATTGTTCGGCATTTGCTTTTGGATTGGAGATTCAGAGCATTGTTGATGCAGACTGTGGATGTTGATTCATGGATTAATGGTTCCTTTTTTTAATTATTTCTTTTAAAGTCTATTTGTGCCGATAATCTGTTTTGTACACAACAATAGAATGAAGATGAAGAACTTATCAAGAAATCTATTTGAATTTATTCTATGCATAAAATTTCATCTGCTTTTCTCGTATCGATGCATTCTACTGCCTTTTCCGCGTGGTAGTAAATTTATAAACAGAGTATTAATATAAATTAAACATAATTAGGATTACACCAATATTAAAAAAATGTATAAGATATTAAGTTGTTAACCCAATTTATTAACCTGAACTTAACCAATATATTAAAAGGTAATGTTATGGTTGAGTTGAGGTTAACCCCGACTGGCCATTAATAGGATTGGATAAGAGTTTTTATAAATAAGATTAGGTTGAGATGACCCGATCAGGTATTAACTGACGCAATTTACACCCTTAATTAAAATATTATAATTTTTTGTAAAGTCATTTATCCATACAAGAATAATACAGGAGGTATGAATATTTTGATTATATATTTATGAATCCATAGCCAAGGGAAAATTTTAATAGATTCATATTTATTCTTAGATGATTTAAATTTTGTAGCTCACAAATCTTTTTTAAATTCTTAGGTAAATAAATAATGCTAAACATCATAGTCTATTTGGATTTTATAAAAACATCATGATAAGCTCAAAAAGAAAAGACTCAATTATGGAGTCACCAAGATATTCTTCACTAGTCATCTCTCTCTTCCTTTCCTTCACACAAATCTCAATAGAGTTTTTTAGTTTTCACCCATGATAACATTTTAGTGTCCTTATCACCATTTGTTTAATTAAGAAACTAAATATTATCTTGATAAAATACTTTACTCACTTACAAAATTAATATAATTTGAGAGTGAATATGAACCCGTTAAATTCTAAACTTATTTATCCACCCAGACATATGTAACATCCGGGTGTTGACATTTTTTTTTTAATTACATGGACGAATGTTTTTTCCAAAATTTAATATTTGTATAAGTTAATCTAAGTAATTTTCATGTTTTATACATATTTTTTATATTTTCAGCCAGCGTAATCGAAATAGGCATTTGATTAAAGTGTTCTAGTTAAATGAATATTAATAAATTAATAATAGATATTACCGGTGGTGTGGAACTCACTATTTCCCGGGTCGGGGTCGGAACCCGACCTAAGTCGCACCCAAAATGACTTTTTCGTTGGCATCTGTTCAGAAGAAGTGGGTGGATAAACCCTATCGTCTTCTGCTTCATACAATACCTAGAACCCTAAAAGGGTAATGGCTCTCATCTCTCTTTCTCCCAAACTAAACTGCAAAGATCCAAAAGTCCCCAAAATATCCAATGCTCTTTCCAATCTCCTTCCGTCAATCTCATCTGTTCCCTTCGAAAGCCCCCGAAATTATCGTTCCCGCATCTGGAAAGCCCCAATTTCTACCGGCAGAAGCCGCAGCAATGTCAGAGCTTCCTCACCGCTATCGTCTTTGGAATTCGACGACGACGACGAAAGATATTCGCCGTGGGAAGGCGCTGTTGTTTACAAGAGAGACCCCACCATCTCTCATATCGAGTACGGCACGACCCTGGAGAGGCTAGGGTTGGAGAAGCTGTCGTCCGAGCTGTCAAGATCTCGAGCGTCGGATATGGGGCTGCGTGTCACAAAGAGCGTTAAAGATTTTCCGCTCGGAACACCTGTTTTGGTCTCCATCGACGTCACGAGGAAAAAGAGGAAATTGAGGCTCGATGGAATTCTTAGAACCGTAATTACACTTTCATGCTACAGGTAATTTATAAAATTTTCAAATTTCTGGCCTTTTTTCGCGTTTGGTTGATTGCCATCGTTGGAAATTCCTTTAATTTTTTAGAAGGGGTATGAGATGAGAAATGCTCACTGGCACTGCTTGTGATAATATCAATGGTGGAAGGTGCTCAGGCCAACCAATTTTAGCGGATGATTCTTTGTCGGCAACCTCTACTAATGAATAGACTGTCACCAAACTTGAATTCATGTACTCATTGTTTAGGCCTACTGATATTGTAACTGGTTTCATGATTTCAGCGTAAAATCAATGAGTTGTCATGAGACTTGGAACTGATTTTATGGTTCCTATAGTTGAATGTTTGGCATCGTGATTACCAATTATAATTCCTTGTAATTAAGGCTTCCAAATAAACAACAGGGATTTGAGTTAGTTACATCTTCAAAATGGAGATAATTTATAGAATAAATGAAAAAATTGCGCCAAAATCCATGAGTGTTTTTCACTTCTATACAGTTGACGTCTACATGTCAGCAAGCCATGATGCTCTGGGCTCCTTAATACGTCGGCTGGGCTGTACGCAGTTTCTAATCTTATTGACATTCATCTAATTAGTGGTTTGATAATGGGTTTTGAGTAGAAATGTGATTGATATGCATTTGTGGTGGCATTTGCATGCATAGTATTTGACTTTGGTAATTTAGTCAACTTTCAGTGACTTGGTGTTGAACTGATTATGAATGATAATGAGTGTGAATGTTGCATAGCAGCCATTTATTTGTTTACTCAAAGTAGAAGTATCATCTTCATTAATGGTTCGGCTTAGTGAAGATGGATGTACATGTACAGAATGCTAATTGTTAACGGTGCTGAAGATACCTCTAAGGGCCATGAATTGCATATTTGCTTATTTTTATCATATGTTATCTTCCATTACCTGTCTAGTGCAGCCCAGCAATCTGAGACTTAACAACAGTAAAAGAATGTTTGTCAACTTTACTGTTTTCTGTCTACATTGTACACCCATGTTTTCTGAGTGAAGGTAGTTTTTTCTTTTGATGGCAGCACACGAATTCAAATTTCAACAGTATGCATTTGATTGTTGCTGGAGCATTTTGCTGAACCAGTAATCATTGCATCCCTGTGCATTAATGCAGCTATAGATGGGAGTGTTTTGCAGACAAACTGCTTGGAAGAAGTCACATTGACCTCAACTGTCTGTAAAAAATTCACACAAATGCAACCATTAGACCTCAACCATCTGAGTTCCCTTATCTTGCAGATTCCTCAAAACTGTGGGCTTTTACCCTGAGTAATTTTAAGTAAAAAGAAGGTGTGGAGATAAGGCCTCAGCTTGTTGCTAGAGTCCATTCAGGAATTCACATCGTTTTCAACAAGCAGCCACAGATGTTTGGAAAATTGGACTAGAAGCTGCTGTTTTTCTGGGATGCTTCCAAAGCATCCATCACACTGGCCATTCTGTCATGTAAGCATGGCTGGAAGATCATGCAATTGAATGTTACTCTCCCATCCAATTACACAATCAAATGGATAGGACAATAGGGAAAATGCCCATCGCTCCAGTTAGTACAGTTCAAATTCTTCTTTTCAACTTGTAACTCAATTAACAATCACAATTGTGCTAATTCCAAATTCAAATAGATGCTTGTTTGGTCTTTAAGTTCTCACAGCCAAGATTCTCTTTCCCCACATGTTCCAAATGTTATTTCCTTGGCTTATGCTATTTCATTCTATGTGCATGCTTCAACCTCTGTTGCTACTTTGATCTCATGTTTGTCATGTGTGGAAGGTGTGGCGAACCAGCAGCTGAGTGCATTTTCTCCAACTTCATGCTTTTGTTGACAGAGGAACCCATAGAAGAACCAGAGAAGATGTATGTTTCTGTAGACAAGTCCAGTACCTATAGTGGGATCAGCACCGAGGAAGAGGATGAAGATTCAATTGACTTGGATGACCAGCTCTACTTTCCAGCGAACGATAAGAAGATTGATATTTCAAAACATATTAGGGACATGATACATATAGAGATTACTATGAATGCAATATGCGACGCTAACTGCAAAGGTTTGTGTTTGAAATGCGGTCTGAATTTAAATGAGGGTCCCTGTAATTGTAGCAAACAAAAGGTAGAACGGAAGAATATGGTCTTCTCATAAACATGAGAAAGCAGTTGCATCTACCATATCTATTTTAAGAAATCTGTTTTCAGCATCAATTGCTGGTCACTTGTGTAACACTCCTATGGATCCTACCAAGTGCGGTTTCTGGTACGTAGGGTAGCACAATACAATTTTTAAGCTTGTTCATCATTTACCGGAAAAAAGCAGGCCCCACTCGAACGCTACATTCTATGATCATACATTCTAAGATCATGCGCGGATGTCTGAGATTTTTTTTTTTGAACGGTATGCACGAGCTCAGAGTGGTTTTTGCAAATTATAATTTCAAGTTTTTCTAATTATAGATTGAACTTTTTTGTTTGCATATTCACAAATTAAACTTTTTTAAAATTATCTAATTTTGTGAAATAGACCTTGTAAACTGATAGAGATTGACGTTCAGATTTTAAAATACATAGATGATTAATTTAAAGGGTCTAATTTGTAATTAGACAAACAAGAGGGCTTTATTGTATTTAGACAAATTTAGAGTTTGTTAATTTTTTAAAAATATTTTTATTTTTCAAGTCCTTTTCCATGACAATGTAATGGCCTTTTAAAGTGTTTTATTTTTTCGTTGAATATTTGTACTGTTATATTCTGTATTTATATCTAAAAAAAGTGTATTTGAATCATATTTGTAATCTCCTTATTCATGATCTCAATATTTTTGCAAATTAAACCATCTAAATTTGTTTAGTTATAAATTAAATCCTCATCTGTCTGATTACAAATTAAACTTTTAAAGTCTACCATTTGTCCCTTTTAAACTCCAACGGTCAATCCTCATCAAAGTCAATCAATTTACAGGACTACTGTGCAAAATTAAGTAATTTAGAGAGGATCTGATTTGCAAATAAATCATTACACAAACTTAGACCTAATTTGCATGGAGCGTGTTCACTTCATCTTCAGCTCTTAATTTGCAATGATTAGCCGCCCAAGAAAGAAAGTACAATAAAAAAGAAAGAAGTGCCCAAAGGAAATCCATGAACTTATCCGTGACGATACACAGATAACCAAATAAATATATCTATGGATCAGTTTCACATTGATACAAATCCGAGATTCCAAAGGAACCAAGTTCAGGCAAAAAAAATCTTCAATCAAACAAAATACAAGGGCTTGATGGCCGACAAATGCGCCCAGATCCGCCTATCTGCCATTATCCATCCTCCCTGGAACTCCCAATTAGCTCATCATCTAAGAAATAGGCTTACTTGCAGTTAATGAGGAAAATTGATATCCACCGCATTTCCCTGCCGAACATGACATGGCGATAACAATGAAACAGCCAGGGGAACTTTTTCTCTTAAGAAAGCATGGCTCCCATTCTTCTTGAGAAGTCATCCCCATCGTCATCATCCAAGTATTCATCTTCCAGATCTGCATTTTCATACCCACCCTCCACATCGAACTCATATTCCCCATCTCTTTTATCAGAGTTCTCGGGCTCTTGATCCTCAATGGTCTCAATCATCATACCATCTACATTCTCAAGTGCTTCCTTCTGACCAGAAGATTGCTCTTCATATACCAATTCAGTGCCTTCAGCAACATCCGGACCTTCATCATTGCAGCCTTCTTTTTCTTCGAGTTTCATTGTTTCTGTAGTAACTCTAGGCTCTTCATAACCACTGGTACCAAGGCCATCTTTCCCAGGCTCCATTGCCCCCACAACTGGTGCTTCTGTAACTGCCGTTCCAGAACTAATTGCTGGATCCACTCTCTCTCTCTTACTGCTGTTCTCTCCAACACTAGAGTCCTTACCACCTGCGGTTTCAGCCTCTCTCTTTCTTTTCAGAATCTCACTCAGAGGCTTTGGACCCTCAAATGAAAGAGATCCATCGAATTCTTGATGGCCTATTTTCCCCACCTTCATATTCTTCTTCACTGATGCAACATGGGTCTTTGATGGAATCGAATCACTCCCATCTGTTGATAGCCCTTCACTGCTGTCGGAAGCTTTTGCACCTTTCAGCTCGGCCAGGCTCTTTGGGCCAGCAAAATTTACAACATCATTCTCATCTCTTTTAACTGGACGGCCCCTGATGTTTCTTGCCTCTGTGAGACCATCCTCTGAGGTCCATCTGATTCTGTCATGGTGCCTTCCCTGGTAGGATACTGGCTTGCCGGGTGATGATCTGCCCCAGTTTCCTCTCCTGTCCATTTCTCTATCAGGACGCAGATCACTTAGGTTATCTGGTGAATGTCTTCCTGGAAGCTTTATTCTGCCTTGGAAACGACTGCTGATGGAGGCATCTGGTGGCAAATGTGGTTGCTCTCTGCGGGAACGACCTGCATGTCTTTGTTCTTCAATACATCGATCATCCCACTGATAGAAACCACTGTGACGATCAGGACTTGTGGCTGATCTTCCATCACCCTTCTTTTGCTTTGATAGCCGATGCCGCAAATCTGACCTGTCAATTCGACCTGGACTTCCCTCCCTCACCAAACCTCTCCTTTCCATCAAGGCTGGTCTCTCAAAATCCCTGTCAGGGGAGGGCCTGCGATGTTCCCGGCTGAATCGATCATGTGCTCGCCCATGCCGATCATAATCCCGGACATCATTATATGGCTCTCTATCAAATTTACCCAAAGAACCCCGATCAGCTGAAAGTTCATAGTCAAATTCACTGGCAGCATTCAGATGTCTTCTGCCAGCACCTGCTGTCCTTCCATACTCATCATCAGGATGGTAGTAGTCTGAATCTTCAACTTCATCATCAACGAGAACGTCAAACCCAGGTGATGACTCACCTAAGAATTCACCAGCCTCCCTGCCGTTCTGTAAAGGTTCATCCAGCAGCTGAATCTGATGACCAAGAGGTTTACTTACAGCATTACCACTGGTGAGAGGAGGAGGATTACTTGGTCTGGGTCTAGAAAGTTCTTCATGTAATGCAGCAGGTTCAATATTGTTCTTCATTGTTATCCCATTCCTGGGTAAAATGTCAGCTTTCACAGCAGGTTTTGCCATTGTTGATGCTTCCACAGGCTTCATGGCATTTACTTGAAGAACCTTCAGCTGAGAAGTGCCCTTTTCAACAGTCACAGTAGCCTTCTGAAGAACATTGGGTGCTTCAACAACAGATGTAGGAGGTTTAAGGGTTTGCTGTAGGGTTGAATTGCTAACAGGTAGTGAGCCATGCATAAATGGGCATCTATCACCCTTTAGGCAATGCCCTTTCTGGAAATAAATACAAGCAACTGTTTGCTTATTTGAACTATAAGCTGCAACAGCCTGTGCTGCTGGTATTTGTGCTGATGCTGTAGCTTGCGGTGGTGGAAAAGATGATCCAGAAGCTCCTCCTGGAGTTCCTGGGAAG
This sequence comes from Pouteria campechiana, assembly GCA_036873735.1. NCBI lineage: Eukaryota > Viridiplantae > Streptophyta > Magnoliopsida > Ericales > Sapotaceae > Pouteria > Pouteria campechiana. Next base: position 4,394 of record JAYJMB010088748.1, on the reverse strand, counting down.
CCCTCAAATGGCTGAAAAGAGAAAAACGGAATCAGAACGCAAAATTTCAGCTGACTGAATCAAGCAAACCAGGAAAATCAAAATCTAACATATTGCATGCTTCATCATATCTTTAATTTAAAGTTCTGGCGGAATGCAGAGTTGACAGGCATAGGTGTTGATGAGCTTCAAATCCAACCCCAACGTCTCACCATTTCTCTGTTTTCTTCTGTTTCTCATTTTATGGAGAGCAAGCAACTTGATTACTTGAGTGTCAAACTGGAATGCTCAAGAAAATCCACCCACTGATCCAATACGTGGAACCAGTACTGGACCAGAAGACAAAGGTGGTTGGATCATTATTGGTAAAGATGTAAATGAAAGGTGGATGCCTCTAAAAATTGCCAAAAGTCTCCATGTATGCAGGATGAGGCTGCTCTTGGGTCCAGATTATCTATGCAAGCAATGCCCCCTTGAACCGCAGGTTAGGTATCAACAGAAACGCCAGACTAGCAAGTCTGGCTGCATGTAAAAGCATCAACAGCACGGTAAAAATCCCTGCGTTAACTAGAGCTACACAAGTAGAAGACACATTTCGCATAATTTAATAGAAGCGTGATTCTCTTGACATTCATGTGCTTCCATCAAAACCATGGAAGAATGGTACCAGTTGAAATCAAATAATCGGAATTTCTTTAGGCACTGCATTTGGGGGGGGGGGGGGGGGGGGAAAAAAAAAG
>JAYJMB010088747.1:0-10711 GCA_036873735.1 Pouteria campechiana | reverse complement strand
AAAAAAAAGAAAAAAAGAGTCAATCTCTTTTATCTTTATTCATTTTTACTGCCGTCACATGCTTTTTTCTTAAAATTATAACCTTGATCTTTTATATTCCTTTTACCTATTTCATTTTTTTTTCTTGCATCTTGAATCTCTTTTCCTTTTATTCAACTCAGCATTGTATATTAGCACTGTAAAGGAAAAAGGTCCATTACCAGGTGCAGTAGCAGATTCCACAGAGGCATGGAGTTCAACCCACAGGCCTTCACAAGAGGCCTGTGGATTAGAAATGGGCCTAATGAAAGAACCAATAAAATTTACTTAGGGCTGGGTTGAAAGCATGAAAATTATCCACCATCATCAACTGATGATGGTTCCAATTTGGCACCACAAAATGTCAGTTTTCCATCATTAATAAGCAATCTCCACCTACCATCAGAGTCCTGATTGTGGGCCTCTTGTAGAAGTGTGGCCCTAGATATATGGTGGCTTGTACTGATTTTTGATCTTGATGCTGCAAAGCTGATATCCCAAGAATAATGGCATAGCCTACATTTGCACTAGCTTGTGATCATTTAACCGATTTGCAATGCATCTGGACATTAATGAAATTCAACCAATTTCTCCCAACTTTGAAATTTCTATCCTCCAAAAATAAGGCTGGGAATGAACAAACATATACCACCACAAACAGCCAAACACTCGAGTTTGGTGGTAGTTGAAATAGGAATGCTATGCTATGAAGTCTGATGAGAGGGTGCAACTACACGAGGCATGAAAATGAGCCGACGTATGGCCGAATAAAGGATATCATGTCAGTGTATTTAGTGCGATGGCTGGCCGATTCAATGAGCCAATCGACTTGTTTTGTCAAATCAGCTGATGGGCATGGTTTACCCAGGTGTGCTTGGACAAGAGATTTTTGAAATCCTCATCTTCTAATTGATGTGGCATGCTCCTACCATGAACAGCCGTACTTTTATTAAGAAAATCATTTATATTAATTTGCTCAAGTATTGAAAATTATGTAAAATCATTAACCCAGATAAGATAAATACTTTGGAAGATATAGATCTTAAATTGGATACTTTAACATCCATTTAATTATGGAATAATCTTAATGGTTATGTATTCATCCTTCAATATTTTCAATGTTATGGGTTGCTAAGTCTTCAATCAAGATGATTTTTGGAATAATGATTAAATATATCTTGACAAATTTGATTCTGGAATTTTATCTAATTAAAATATCATTTTAAACCCAAAATTAAATTTGATCTAATTAAAATATAATTTTAAGTCCAAAATAGTCACTCCATTCAACCACTTGTATCGTTTTTTATAAAATATATATATATATATATATATATATATTTTATTATTCTTATCTTGTCGACATCGTTAGCTACCATGTTTATCCTTATCAAAGTTGCAAGTTGTAGTAGTGTCTCACCCGAAAAGAAACGAAACAACTTTGTGGATAATGATTTATTTTTATTTGGTCGGAAGAGTCCTCTGAATATTCTAGCCTTCTATCAGTTCCAATGACAAAGCCAAATGAATTGAAAGATTCATATTTGGTAAAAAGTCCCGGACGTAAACACTACAACTAAAATGGCCTTACACAGCACCAATTTTTGCTACAATAAGGCAAAATTTAGTTTCATTTAGACAAATGCAGAAAAAAAAAATTGTTGCCTTTTCGCTACATGTGTTGTGGCAATTACCCAAATGCAGCCCTTTTCCATTTTGCTTCTTTTAATTTATTATTATTATTTTTTTTTGCAAACACCTGTTAGTAGAAAAGGCAACCATTTTGTTGGCTATGTATACTTATACATAGCTATTTTTTCGCCACATTTAGTTTAAATGCAGCCAAAAAATTGGCTGCTTATAATATTATCATTTGTGAAAATAGGTTTATATGCAAGCAAATTTGCATTATATATAATTATAGACTAAATGTAACCAAAAATTTTTGCTACATTTAAACATAGGGAGCCAATAACATGACTTCAAATACCTAAACTCTTTGTTTAAAAAATATAAAAGCAACCAAAACTTGTCTACATTTGTGATTAGTACAACTAAAAATCATGGTTGCATTTGATATAATTAAAAGATTTGTTACCATAGAGGAAATTTACAATTATAATACCTATGAATGCATTATACATTGGGTAAACTATGCAAATAAAAAATATAGAGTAGTGTTTATAGTGCAAGCCCACAAATACACATTATATGATAATAAGATGCCTATTAATTAGTCAACTATGAGAAATAATATTACATAAGTAACAGATTGATGGTTTTCTATGTGAAATACATGTCTCATTAAATAATGAGGGTCACTCACATGTTGAAGCCTCTCAAAAAAGGATAAAGAAATTTAATAGTGAACCATTCGAGTTAAAGGCATATCATCTTCCCTCATATGTTCAAATATCTTGACCCTTCTCACTGTTACGCCCTTCTCTTGATAAGAATGAAAACATGAGTCATAAGTCAAATCTTGGGGTTAAAAAATAAGAATGGAAACATTTGCATTTAGCCATTAGACATGAAAATATATGATTTAGATGGTAATCTACAATGTTAATAGGAAAACAATTTTAAACATGGTTCATATCATCCCTGGTGCTTTAGGATGTTTGGGGCTCTATGATGTATATATGGGCTAATACATAAATGCATATAAATATATTTGCTTACGCTATCCCCTCATGAACTAACATGATACGTGTATGTAAATATCTAATAATGTCTAACATAGGGGAAGTAAAGTTAGCTCAAATGTTCTAGTTGTGCTATGTGCATGGAAGTTAGATAATGTCTAAATTACCTCTTAATGTAACCGAAAAGCCCAGTTGAGTAGCAATAAGTAATGCAAGTGTAGGCTAATTGAAATATGAGTTTAGCAATTCTCTAATCTATTTTGTCTTATCAGATAATGCATCAATCCGATAGTGGGCATTTGCTAACTCTTCTTTTATAGATTTAAGCTCTTCCTTTGCGATGTTTAACTCCTCCATGGTACAACTCAAATTTTCCTTGGTGATAGTTAGCTCTAGTGAAGTTGATGACAACTTCTCTATTTTCATATTCAAATTTTCCTTTGTAGACACTAACTCTTCACAGAGGGCAATTGTTAAGCCAAGGGACCAAGCAGGAGCGAACCGACTCTTTATCGACTTTGGTATGCTTCCTAGGCCCTTTATGTATCCCAATCTCTTCCCCATAACCTTGTAATATATATAGTCTGTTATCATGGGTGATTCTGTAGACTCTGAACTAGCTTGTAGTTCCTTCATCTGGTTCTGCATATAATTGAACAAACATGTTAGCGCATAAAACAGGTTAGTGAAGATCAAAAAGTAAATAGACGTTGAGTAATAAATATTATAGTTATACTTAAATATGCAACCTCTACATCTGGGCTTATAAATTTCCATATAACTTACAAGTTCAGGTCTCTCTAAACATGTTTACATAATCAATGGATTCATCGGGCAATTCACTCTCCTATTAAACAGTAGACAGATAATAGAATTTGATAAGAACTAAAATCTTTTGATGTGAATTGGGTTAGTTTGTTATTGAACAAAATAATTACCAATTTAGATAGAATGACCATGAATAACTTTTGTCCCATGCAGTGTGTATACTTCAATTTCTTTCTATTCTCCTTATTTATTGAAGACTTATGCTACACTAAACAAAACAAAGTGATAACTCATGCTACGATGAAGCAAACAATGTATTATCAAAATTTTTGGGTTGAGGCTTACAATAGAATCATAGAAAATCATGGATGCACTTTATTATATAGTAATATGCCTGGAATTCTGGACTCTAAAAGTAACTACAGAGGAAATACTAATTAGGAACTTCCACTCCTTGAGGTGGTAGGCTAATAGGATCATTGTCGTAACCTAGAACCTTGCAATAATGATCATAAAAATTCCTGCAGACCCTTTTGTAGTTGCTTTTAAAGTAATTGTCAATAACCATTTGAAACCAATCTTGTTCCCAAGTCCTTGATATCAAAGTATGACTATAGAGTAGGAGATAACACAAATATAATAGAATGAAACAGTCATAAGCATATTTGTTAGGAGTTTGGAAATAAAAAATGGATTCATCTTTACCTGCAATTCAACAAGCATAGAACCTTTCTCTACCTCATTTATATCTGACCATTTTTTCTTTGTCTACCATGGGTGCTAATGCTCTGATAATGTATTGAATTGTCCTGGATAGATGCTTTTGACCCTATACAGTTGTTGGCCTGCCAGTCTCTTGGTCAATCTCAATTAACATTAGACTCATACTTTTCTTCATATCATTAATAAAGCTATTCTTGTATGGACTGCGTCCCCCTATTCTGTATTCCTAGTGAGAACTAGAAGTTAGGTGTTAGAAGATATATTAACCATATATGAATTTTGAAAGAGGTATATGTTTCAAGCATAATTGAGGTACTTTTGAGTCTATGATATATCGATTGTACTTGCCTTGATCCCAAATGATGATCGAAAGTCTTGGGTTTCAGATCCACTAGCAATAACACTAGAACTACTAACCATTGGTGCTTAGGCTCCTCGTGGAGGTGCAAACACTTATGTCTCCTAGGAATCCTGCCCAGCATGCCTTGGAAGGACCATGTTTTGTTCTTAAGTACATAAAGGAAGGTAAACTTGTTATTTATTGGAGACATCTAGAGCAACCAATGGTGGTGGGGTACTTTGTGGAGGTACTACCTCTTGTGTATTAGGTTCTTCATTTGTAAGACAAGCAGGCCGTTATGAGACCTCACATCTCCTAGGTGAGGGAGGAGTTTCTGGCTTAAGTGTGGGAGCTTCAATGCTAATGGCATGACGCGTTTTAAAATCGTGCGGGTGGGTGCTGGCCGGTTGGCTGGGACATGACCCAAATCGGACAATACCATACAGTAGGCCCCAGGCTATTATAGTTGTGTAAAATGAGCTCGTCCCTTACCATGCCCAATCACCATTGTCACCTACAGACAAAAAAAAGGACAGATATTTATTAGAATAGTGAATAGACAAGAATGTAATACATCAAATAATGGTGGGGTGACATTTGACACAATCAATGATGAACATAAAAGTCTATGAAAATGTATGTAAATGTGGTAATCAAACTATTATGACTTAGAGTAAAATATGACATCTAACATTGGCACCTCAGTTAAGATCTTCATATTCTCTATCCAACTCTTCTGTGTTATCATCTTAGAGATCAGAAGTGGTGATATGTTTTGAGGTGCAAATAAGAGTCTAATTGATTTCATCAAGTTGTGACTCTCTGGCTAAATGATCTATGTCAAGTTCACTTGAAACTAGGGCAGGATCATTCGTAGGAAATTCATCATTTTGATTTATAAATTATTTTATTTTGGAGCTTTCATTTACTATTGGCTCTGTTATTTTGCCTTGTAGAACACTCCAAAGATGTCAATGGATGCAACGTTGGACTACTTGCCATCGTATTCCCAACTTTATTCATCCAAATAGAATACTTATTTAGCTCAAAATGCAAGGACGAATGGCTCATTTTGATACCAAAATCTACTAATATTAATGTTTGTGCAATAAGACTCTACCTTAATTCCTGACTTCTTACTTTTGTCAAACCATTCACATTAAAATAAGATAACCTTATACTCAATTATATAAGGTAACTTAGTAATATTCTGTAAACGGCCATAGTAATCTATCTTCATGCTAGAAGGAGTTCCTAGTACAACAATACCACTATTTTGAGTTTTACGATGCTTATTATGCTCAATTGTGCAAAACCTAACTTTATCAACAATACACCCTGAATATACTGTTGATTGTTCCATAAGAGGACCATTTGTTAGGGACCACATCTCCTCAGATATTTAATTTGAATTTTGGTAGTACGATGGGTTGATTTGAATTTTAGGTACATTTAACAACAAATGCACCAAATTCTTTATTGACCGTGTTTGGGGTTAAACACAGCCAACTTTTTGGCTGCGTTTGACATCAAATGCAACCATTACAAAATGGATGCATGTAGTGTTAAAAGTAGCCAAAGTACTGGCTATATTTAGTGTTATTTAGTTAGCTACATCAAAAATTATTATTTTAATTATTTTTTTTAATTTAGGTATCATATTATATATAATCAAATTTACTTTTATCATATTAATATATGTATATATATTAAATATATATTTTCATCAAACAAATACAAAATAAATACTCTACCATATAAAAGCAATTCAATTGATATGGTTAAAATAAACAAAGTAATATACCTTTTTTAAATTATCAAACACAACTAACATTTTGGTTGCGTTTAATGCCGAATGCAACCATTTTGTGTTGGTTGCCTTTATATAACACTAAATGTTGCCAATATTAAATGCAACTAACATTTTGGCTATATTTAATACTAAATGTAGCAATTTTGAGTTGACTATCTTTATATAACACTAAATGCAACTAATATTGACTGCGTTTGACATCAAAGATAGCCATTGTGGGTAGGTTACATTTGATATCAAACGCAATTGGCATTGACTGCATTTAGTATTATATTTAACCAAATAAAAAATAGTTGTATTTAGTTTGCTGCAATAAGTATGTTTTGGTGTAGTGAAAGTTATGAAATAAATGAGAACAGGATGAATTAATAATAGTTCTATAGTAGTTTTCATTAATTAAATATCTTATTAGAAGCTATTTGATAAAGGAATTTTAATTTTTGAAAATTAATGCCCTAAATAATAAGAAAAATAGTTTTAGTTCAATTTTATTCAAACATTGTTTTGTTACCATTGTAAGTTTCAAAGAACATTTTCACCTATAACTTGAGTAACAAGAAAATGGTGGTCTCTAAAAAGCAACTTCTTCATTCGACATTAGGAGAAGGTGATATATAGAAAAGCTATGCATGGAAGTGAACATTGTGTTGATGAAATTTAGCTTTGCCATTAACTAAACATGACTTGGGCCAATTTGATAAAACAAGATTAAATTAAAAGAATTAAAGATAATCATATTTTTCAATTTATTAATGGAGTCTTTACAAAGCCCAATGAGCATATGATTCTAAATAGGATGGAAGATTTGTTGAGTAACAAGATGGAGGACATCCTAAGATTTGCACCATACATTTGGGAGCTATATAACAACACAAATTGTGTCATTGTCAATCATCTCAACCTTTTAAAAGACGTAACATCACTACAAGAAAAGTCATCAACTCAAATGCAACCATTTTCCATTTAGTTGCATTTGACACTAAAGGCAGTCATTTTTTGTCGCATTTGCTTCAAATGCAGCCGTTTTGGGTGGTCGCATTTGATAGCAAATGCAGCCACCCTTTGGCTACATTTGCTACCAAAAGCGACCACCCCAAATTGGCTATGTTTGATATCAAATACAACCAACATTGGCTGCATTTGCTATCAATGCATTTGATCCCATTATCCAATTAAATATGCTTTCATATATTTTTGTAGTGCTTGTAGCAAAAATAAATATTATTTAAATCATAGCAAGAAGTATATATTTAAATATATTACCCATAACAAAAAAAATTAAAATTTTCTAATAAAAATATATTATATAAAAAATTAATAATTTATTAATGTTACTAAGGTACAATAACAAACTAATGTTTCTATTTATCTCTTAAAATTTAGACCTATAATTTTGAATAATCATGGGATATCTTGTAAGTAGTGTAGGCCTATGCAAATTTTCTTCTTTTGAATAAAGGGGATTTACATGAGTTATATGGATGAGAAGCCATCGTGGCTCATGTCATCTTCATTCAAATTTGGATCGTCACCAAGTACCAATCCCATTTTGAATAGCACATCTATATCCCGGCTATAATAAAGTTTTCCTTGTCAGCTTTTGGTGGTGTGACTCATCTATTGTACATGAACATATGCTCCCATTGCAAGAATGGATCACAAGTGTGTTTGATCACCACTACCTTTTCTGTAAGCAGTACACATGTGTTGCAATTTATATTTTATTTTTATTTTTATTTTTATTTTTTCATATAATATATATATATATTGATGTCCTATAGAACATTTAAAAAAAATGGGGTGAGTCTACACATGGGGACGGTAGGCAGTACCGCGGGCTCCTACTGGTATTGACTATCTGACAGGCGATATGGCGGGTGGTAGGTATAATCGCCCGTGGTGAGTTTTCTCCCACATCCATTCTACTGTCCATGTGTAGGCAGTAACGCCTACCAACTAAGTGATACTGGATGGCCGTGTGGGGATGTAAGGCACCTTTTCATGAAATAGTGGACATAAAAAACCATGGTGCTTTTGGCATTGAGAAATCAATTTCATGCCAAAATTATCAGACAAAGGATGACATCAAAGTTTGAAATTTAAATGATGTGTTGGATTGGGAGATATATTACAGCCGGAATCACCATTCATCATCTTTAAACATGCGTAAAAATCAAGAAAAGCATACAAGAATTAACAAGATAAAGAAAGATTGTATTTCATAAAATTTGATAACAGTTTACCCAATTTCAAATAAAGATTATATATGAAAATATCACTTCATTATCTTGATATTTGAATATTTAAAAAATATACCCACTTTTAATTTTTCCATGCCCAAAAGTAACAAATCATAAAACATTGGCTCCGATGATGATCCTAATGAGAGGTATGTGAGTCCAGGGTAGGTGATGGCATGGAAGGCTCCTCTTGAGTGGCAATTTGGTCAGAGGTGAGCTCATCCATAGAAAACATCGGCTTGGGATCCTTAGCGAGGTAGTTGGTAGCTGGAGATAGTGCAGGCTCCTCGGGATCCTGAGCAAGGTGATCTACAGTTGGAGATGGTGAACAGTGCTCGGAGTCCCTAGTGAGGTGGACTATGGCTAGAGACGGTGCAGGTTGTGGTGGTTCGGACTGAGGAAATGGTATATCTACCTTATGAGATATAACTGAGAGTATTTCTCTTAACTCAGATACTTCTATCCTCAACTCTCTCTGCATTGGGCCCCAAATCTGAGTGCCTCTCTCTGGTCTCTTCAGCCTCCGCCTCCCTCTTAGAAGATACCTCCTCTACTCCTTCGCATTTGCTTTCATCATCTTCTTCCATTTATCTCTCATTTTTCTCATCCATTTCTTGCAAGTACTCTGAGACCTGAATGGTCATTCTTTTCAAGATGGTAGCTCCTACCCAATCCTTCTTAAGCGAAGATGCCTATAGATAAGCCTCCCCATCTAGCAGAACTTTGAAATACTCAAATATTTTTTTAGCCACACACTATAAGACACGACAACATCTGTCCTCTAAGGTACATGACCAAAAGCAATAAACATAAGCTTTGGTAGGCTGGCCCTTTTATAAGTGTAGATTTTCTAGTATCTGAGCCTTAGAGTGAGTTACTTGCTCCATTACTCCTAGCTTGGGCATGGACATGCTTTCCAAGACCTTTATGAGCATTCTGAGTTCAATATCAAGGTCCCTTGTTCTCATAAATGAATCAGCCGAAGTGTATTCATGGTCAATGGATAAGTTGTTGAATATTTGCTCTTTAGTCAAGCCATCATCCTCTTCGAAATTTGAAACACCAAGTATTTCACCTAGATGTTCTTTGGCGGACAATTCATTTATTCCGAAGTTAATTTCCACTCCCTTTACCATCGATTTATAAGTGTGAGGATTCCAATTAAAGTAGAAAATAAGCAACGGTTCCCTATAAATAGGCGCATCATATTCCAAAAGTTCACCCCAACCTTGATAATTTAGCATGACTTTAATATCAGACTTACATGCATCAAGGAAGTCAAGGTCAATTTTCTTCTGCATATGAATAAGTCTCCCCAACATTAAAGTATAGAATTTAAATTTTCTTTCTTCACCACCAAAGTAATATGTCGATAAATCACGCGACTCAAAATTTGTAGCCGGTACCTTCCTTCCATTTACTTCCTTGGGAAGGGATTTCAAGTCATACATTGAAGGTCATCCCTCTGCCCATCCTCCTACATGCACTTCAGGTTCCCATTCATTCATGTGGCTTTGGGGTGAAGAGTTACCTGCATGAGTTGCCAAGCGAGTCCTCCTAGATGATGAAGGTTGAGATGGGGATACAGCTTCTTCCATCCTGGGCCTTTTGGTGCCCCCACGAGTCTTAGAAACCGTGACCTTGGGTGCCATTACGTCTAGGATTTGAGATGGAAGTAGTTAATGTAAGGAAAATGGAGCAAATGGACAATAAAAAATCACAGACAGATGGGACTTGCAATGGGAGGAGGTTGGGGGAGGCTAACAGGTGCAAATGGGGATCCAATCGATGCCTGAGTTTTTTACCTATTCGAATTGACGGGCACCTGTAATTGTGGGCGCCTACAGTCCCAAGTGCTTAGTGCCCCAATGACACATGAAATAATTGGGATGGTGAATAGTTTTATTTTTAAATGTAATTAGAATTTTATTTTTACCTATTAATCGAAATGCCACTTGGGCCATGGGAGATGTATCTGTACAATTTAAGCTATTGAAAAGTTTTCTTTTTAAATTTAAATATTAAAATTAAATAATATATATAATTAATATGTTTTTATAAATAGAGATTAAACATTAAAATTCAGTAATAGATATAATTGACATTTTTGAATTATGAAAAATATTTTTGGTTTAAATTAGGTAAAAAAAATTTCACCATTGGC